>AZLU01000183.1:0-83756 GCA_002224055.1 Pezizomycotina sp. ARF18
AAATATATGCATACCACCCTTGCAAAAAAAAAAAAAAGTTTCTCAGAAAGCAAAAACCGTCGACAACAAGGCACACGATATTGAGTGGACATTACACCAAAACGAAATGCTAAGTTGAGACCACAGAAATTCCCAGATATATAGACTGATGGTAAGCCTGATTCGAGACGAGAATACTTCAACGTGAATATTTAAGTTTTGTATGGGCGTTATATATTCATGTCCATGTTCCTAAAAGCAGCCATATCCACCCCGGTTGCTATCAGCTCCACGACACGCATATTTTACATAATTAATAAAGTTACCGAGCTTTACAATCAGGGACTGTTATCATCAGGGCTGATACTTCTAAAATCAAGTATCCAATCACAATTTCCATCTGGAAAGGTCATATTGATCAAAATAGCGCCTTCGCAAGCCATCGTATATACATACTTAGGTTGATTATAGAACAAGAAAAACACCATAATCCACCTGCAAATCAGAGCCGAGTAACCCATATTACAGTATGAAACGTGCCTTGACTATATATCCAAGATTGAGGGCATTTTACGCTATACACAAGACAATCCAATGCAATACGAGTTTTTAGTAAAAAAAAAAAAAAAAAAAGAGACGAGAGGACTATAGATACGCGCGATAGTTGCGCACCAATCGCGACTCTCCACATTGTGCGATATCGAAATCGTCCTAAGGACTACACAAGATGACTAAATATCTGGAGAAAAATCTTCATCTGCGCCCATTCTCCTCGTAAACTTCATCCAATTGCACTGGGATAGAGGAGAAAAAATTCGGGCGAGGCGTATAAATTAAGTGCGCTGGACACGTGTGTGTTTAATATAGCCAAAGCGTGACAAGAAAACTGTAGACGAACGATAGTAACTATGACATTCACGCCGTTCACAAACTGCGTCCGTCTGATATTTATCTGTCCTTGAGGGGGAAGAGGGACGGGACTACAGAAAAGGAGGGGCCACACCCATCCTAGTTTTGATAACCACCGTTCAGGAAGAACTAGAACATATCTAGAGCATACTACTAGAATCGGACGAAACTATAGTACACGTTTAATAAGGCTTAAGGATCCAGAAAAGAAACTTTGAGTTCGAACCTCTGATAGGGTGTAGTTGCCGTCCACCAATCATATTGTCGCTACGCATTGACCAGTTAAGAATATGTAAGCCCTAAACCGTTTTATAGATCTTCCGCCGTCAAAAGAATCTAATTATAGACAAAAAACGCACGTAGTGTTTGCTGTCAATGCGAAAAAGCGTCGTAATATAACGTCGTTGCGGAGAAGAGGTCTCAAGGGTTCGGACTAAATTGATACTGTTAGTTTGAGTACGCTGCCCGGAACGGCATTCTCGGATTTGGATGGAGGTCTTGAGTGTGTTTTCCGCAGTAATAGATCTATAGATACAAAAACTGCAACGTAGCGGAAAACTCTTCAAACGTAATATTTTGTTTTACGATCATGATCAGCAAAGCACAGTTGAAACGGCCAAACTCTCCAACACTCGATAATCGGTTTTATTGATTCGTGAATTTGCCGCATCGCATTATCTAATCTATATAAACCAGAAAACAAAAATTCTCAAAATGCTTTCTGACAAATTCTGTCATGGAATCTGCAGTCGTTGCGCGTGTGGCGGAGTTGAGAGCATCTTTTTTTTTGCACTGCGCGCTTGGCCGCAAGCCACGGATGAAAAAGCAAACATACTCGACTCGAGGGAGGCTCTGCTGTGCTCTGATCCTCGAACTTTACAAATCTTAACGGGGAAAGGTATTTCTTTCCGATAGCGATGGAATGTTTAGAGTCCTTAATTGGTGGTCGTTTAACTTGGGAAAGAAGATCGTTGAGCATGAGCCCTGCGGGCACGCGGTCCTGTTCCGTATCCATGAATCGGAAGGCCAGAGCTAACCGGCGCGGCGGTTTCTTGGAAAGCTTAAATCTCTCGAAGCCTAGAGGAACGAACTACAGGAACTCCTAGATGGAAAAAAAAAAAAAAAAAAAAAAAAACATCCGTTTCGAGTTTCGATCCGAATACGGCGAAAACGAAAATATAAACAGAAAACAAATTAATACCTAGTTTCAGCTCCGTGATCTCTCTCGAATTGACGGTAAAGTTTAACTAATCGTGATGTTCCCCGCTTTTTGTCGTTGGGATACGGCAAAATCCGTCTCGAATAATGAGAAGGAAAAAGCTAGTCGGCGTTCGGAGAAGGCACGACAAAAGTTTCCTCTGAGCCTTGTTTCGCCAACTAAATTTCCGTAATTGATATCGTGAAGATGAATGTAATTTACATTAAACGCCAAACTAAAGTTAAATGTTTGCCCTGACAGCTGGAGATATTAATCAAACTCCTCAAAAAAGGAAATCACATTTTGCTTCCAGCGAAAAATTAAAGCGGTCGTAGATCTGCCGGCCGGGAAGTCCGGCTTTGATAACTGGGAACGGGCATCTCACATGTGAAGGGAAACATCTTAAGGCCATTGCATTCTGTCAAAAAACAAATTATTATCAATCTCAAGTCAGCCTCGTCGGGAAACTAACAAGGTTCGTTACCCGAACGCACGAAGAGAAAAAAAAAAAAGCATTGCGCCTTCTTTCCCTCATGTCTGCTTCTTACGAATATCAGTAATAATACCTGTTGATGGTTATATCGTCCTGCTGACATGCAGAGTGCTTTGACCGCCGTTTAACACTTTTTTTTTCTATAGCTTTCCACGAACAAAACAGTTTGATTGAAAATGATTAGCAGAAGAATGTTCAGATTGTTTTTCTTTTCTTAGCACACACACACACACATACATTATTATTGATCCAAACACCACTAACGAGGGGGCAAGAGGCTCCAAAAAGAATGAGATAAGTTCAAGAAGTGGGGAGGAGGAGAAGAAGAAGAAGAAAGATATTGTGAGAGTGTGGGCTAGGAATAATGGTTATATCGGGGCGAGCCTTGTTCGCTGGTTCTGTTGTTCATATACATGTTATCGCTGCTTTGTCCAGTTCTGCCAAGCGAAAGACAAACACCAAAAATCTTTTTGCAAATCGTGGCGGCGCCTCCGCGCGTACAACAAAAAAAAAAAAAAAAAGGGCTAGAACGTCTAGCAGAGTGCAAGTGTGGTGTGACGGGCCTGTGCTAGGAAAGAAAAGAAAAAAAAAAAAATCTTTGGCCTTGGGCAAGATTTATTTAGACTGCATGGATGCATGTAGCAGGAAGGCAGACGACCATGGATTCATGGTCCAGCCAGAAAAGTCCGTGGGCTGAGAAAAGTAAATTGCGGCGTTAAAAAAAAAAATACTAAGCAAACCTGTCAGCCTGTCTATAGACGCCTTTTTCTTTGAGGGACTTTGAGGGAACCTGGTCAGTGACAGCATATAGGCGCCAGAGAGGTTAAAGAAGAGGGGGTTAAATCCTCTATCTCTTCCTACCTTCCTTCCTTCTTTCTTTTTCAAAGTTTTCCTCGCACTGGCCGCAGTGGAAGTAGAAGTTATACTTCAGACCTTGGAAGAAGATTTTGAATACTATATTCTGTTTTCTCCGGTTCCACAGCAGCTGCCCCTCTGGCAGCTATCGCCGCCGTCACCTCCACGTGCATTTTCCAAACCTTCAACCCGGACTCCGCTCTTCTTTGTGAGAGGTAGATTAACGCAAACTGCATCCCAAGGGAGGACAAGGCACAGGAACATATAGAAGAGTGAGTACCCGATAATCCGATAATTGCTTTTACTTGAAGATCCTGCCTTCTGTTTATAGGAAAGAATGATGTACAACGTGGGAATGGGAAGATGCTGGTTCGTTGAGGGGGAAAAAAAAAGAAAGAAAAAAAGAGGAATGGATGGAGTGGAGAGTGGATGACCAGATTTCAATCCGTCTTTTTTAGTTACAGTAGGACAGTACAAATGGAATACCTCATATGTAATTCCTTTTTCCCTCCCTCTACAGTATATACAGCGATCTCCACATCCACATCCCAGAATATACCTATATAGGCGCAGGGAATAAATAAGAAAGAAAGAAAGAGAAAGAAAAGAAAAAAGAAAAGAAAATTAGGAAATAAATACATAAATAAATACTCAAGTATCGATATATAGACGAACTCATAGCGCTGGGTTTTAACTAATTTCTAATGATTATCATTGTAGGCGTTTATCGTGAAGGACCTTTACTACTTCTATGGTTTTTTTTCTTTCTTTTTTTTTAATATATAATAATATAAATACTTAATCCGGATCCTTTTCTAAAGCATTATTTATTTCATTCATCGCACTCATCGGCCGTTCCGCATTTTTCTGCTTTGCGTTATATCTCGATTCCCTTGTCAACCCAGTCCTTTCCCTTTCCCTTGTCAGTCAGAATCTCGACATCGATATCTACATCGATCGAGAAAGGTCTGACATCGCAGTAACGAACAACAACGACAACAATAATATATATCTCACCTTTCAGCTCATCTACATCTAATCTACCTGTTTCTCCGACACCGTTGGATAAAACGGGATTCCTTCTCCTTTGCTTCGGCGGTCATTCATCGAAATTCCGGGTGTTGGCTACTATAGAAGTGGGAATTATACGGGTTTGGGAAGCTCGGCTGCAACTTCTCCATTATTATTTTTAGGCCCAATTGTTCGCTTCGCTGTTTTTACTGATATTTATTATTATTATTATTATTATTATTATTATTATTACATTATATTATTCTTATTATTTTTCCTGTTGCATGGTCGAAAAGCTTCAGCCACCTCCGACCCTAGCAAGCTGAAATTCGTTGATGGATAACAACAATTGAAAAGGACAACGATTTCTTCCTTCTTTCCTGCTATTATTCTCCTTCAATCTCTTGGGAGCCTCTTCTTTTTTTGCCTTTCATCTCTCCAATTCCTCTCATCATCTCCTCTTTGTGAAGGCAGTGTTTACTGCTTTCTATCTCTTTGACCGAGATGCGTAAGCAGAAGGCTCGAGTTATTCGAATCCGCCTTCCGAATGCTCCTACATCCCCGCCGCATTCAACATCCCACTTCCCCGAAAACGACACCTACTATCCCACGATGTAGAGCCGTGCCCTCTCAGAGCTCAGACGTCGGTATAACCCAAGCTACCCGAGCGCCGACACTGGCCGCTCTTACGACGATTACAAGACCTCCCACGCCGAATCGCCTTCGCCGACGCCTCGAATTCCGCACTTTCCCGTCGAGGGCACACCACCAGCCCACGCTCCCGATCGCCCCCGCTCAACCGCCGCGGGCGCTTCAAATCCGACTTTGGACACCTCAGCGATGTAATCACGAACCGTAAGCGCGGTTCGATGGTTCGGTGACTGGTTGGGTATATCATCCACGGAAGATTTCGGCACGCAGCCGTCGAATGCGAGTTCGGCTGAGGTTTGAGGCGGTTTCCGTCCGATAACGGCGGTGGAGACATTGGAACGGTCGTATACCGGCGGAGGTGGCATCGGCGATGAACCTGATAACGTGCTGCTGCATCCTACTGCGACACAGGGGTCATCAACAGGGAAAGGTGATACGGGCGGATACCGCCTACAACAATTCGCCGTACCCGGGAGGACCGCCGGGAGTGAAAGTCGGGAAAGGAAAGTCGCGGTACGACTGGATTGCCATCCAATTATAATTCTGGCGGTATATTCGAATTGGTTCGCTCGCGTTCATTATCCTATCGACGGTGAGGCCGAGGTACAAAATTGGAATCGGCGGTGGTACGCTCTCGCCGCAGACGGGCTTCTTTACTCCCGCTTCTTTGCGAAGACGATAGAGCTGTCGTTCGTGACGGTGGTCGTGCGTTCCTGGGGCAGGTGCTGAGTAGGAGGGCGTTCTTGGCGGAATCGCGGGGTTTCAACCTCGCGAGCTTAACATGAGGTTTTGGATCATGCAGCCGGGAAGTTTGTTTACGAACTTTAACAGCGTGCGGTTCGCAGCACAACTTTCTCGGTGCATTATCGCTAACCGCAGCGTCAATGGCTTTGCTTTATACGACTGCATCAGATACGCTTGTTTCGCCAAAGTTGCAGTGGAGCGGTCTGGAGAAGCGTACTTTGACTGGCTTGGTGGCAAGCGCAATTTGGGGATATATCATACTTATCGAAGAACTGCAGGGGCGTAATATCTGCCATAAGAGGATCCGACTAATGCGGAACAGAAGGACGTACCCCTAAGTGCGACTACTTGCTTTAGCATTCAAGCCGCTGGCCTGGGGCATAGCGATTTCTCTAATTGGCTTACACGTGGAATATCACAGCCAATCAAACCACTACTGAAATTGGACACGAGGCGCCTGGAACGGCGGTACTGAATACAACGATCTATACAGGATTGGATAAACATCACTGGAAAGGACGGCGTCAACAATGCTACAATGGCGATGCCACATGCCGGACTTGTCACTGCCGCGAAAAACACCACGGGAAATCATATCCTACAGCCAGAGAACGCTGGTATCGGCAGTACGACGTCACCGCATCGGATCCTAATCCGGCCATAAACGTTTTGTGCTCCGCGGTGAGCGATGAACAACTACAATGGTTTATACGCCCAAACCTAACCAATATAATTTCACTAGAAATGGCACGCTGGATAAAACGCTGCAGGAGAGATACCAGTTCGACTCTAACGCTTCGGCGGTTTCCATCGACCTCTACTATGCCAACGCCACGAAATTCGAAGCGCCACGCTTCTCATTGGGGCTTTCCGGAAACGGGCTCTTCCCTTCAATACGGAAGTCTACACCAATCAGCTCTACTGGGATCAAGTATCTACCTGCTTGTGCGTACGAACCGGACTGCGCCGTCCGCAACACAATGTGCAGCATCCGCAGCTACTTAAGCATAGACTGCTCCTCCCGGTATCAGGCTATGCTGCCGACGGCCAAACGACGGTGAATTGCGACGCCAACAACAAGCTTGCGTACAAGCGGGCGACCAACTTCAACGATAGGCCTCAGGACGTCTTCTTCAACAAGACGAACTCTCCGAGCCTTAATTACAAATACTATATCTAATGTTGCGCAGTCGCTGAGTCTGAACGCCGGCGTAACGAACGCGAACGCATCCATAGCGAGGCTGCTGAGCCAGTTGGCGCTGGATACTCCCAATCGCGCTAAAACCCGAGAAACCAGTTAGCAGAAGCCCTCGCGGTTCTTTTCGGACACACTCTCGTTCCTCTCAAAGACACCGACTTCACAACGTTCTACGACTACACAATACGTTCCCGCCGAACGTCCTCGAGAAATTCAACGTCGAGATCCAATCCATGGTTTTCTCGTCTGGTGCTTCGAAGGGTTGGCAACCGATATTCTACATCGTCTGTTCTCGTGTATTCTTCGCGAACGTGTTTTGCCTGGTATACTTTGCGTTCACGCGGGGGTTTGTTACGGATTGGACGGAGACGGAGAATTTGTTCACGCTGAGTCTGAACGTCCCGCGCCGAACTCGAAAGAGAAGATACAGCAGATTTCGAAGCAGATAGCTAGGGCGGGCCAGCCAGATCCTACAATTTTGAAGAACCCTGTATGTTTCCCCCCGCTTCTATTTTTTGTTTACTTGTGCATTCTTTTTTGCTAATGGTTCTTTTTTTGAAATAGTTCTTCGTTAAAGAGGATAACGGCAAGCTGATACATCGCAGACGTTGAGGAGACGTTGAGCTGGAGAACAGATAGTACTTTTTAATTATCAAGAAAACTCATACTGCGAGTGAACGGATAATTTATAACTCCACCGTATTATTTAGGAGCATTTGGCGTTTTTCTATACTTCTCCCAAGTTTTTTTCTGTTCTACTGCTATCTCTCTCCTTTTTTTTTTTTTTTTTCCACAAGAGCACCACGATCTTCGTTTCATTTTCACTTTCTTTTGATAATTTTATTTTTACTGTATTCCATGATGGCGAAGGTACAAAAGCGTATTATCAGATATTTCTCCTTTTCTTTTTGGTAGGGATGGATTAGCAGTGGTGATGTATATATGACGATGGAGATGATGATCCTTTTCTTTTCTTGAACACTAGAACGTCGTACAGAACCGAAACGTGCTGAGACTAGGGGATCATGGCAGATGATATACTCCTCAATTCTTTATAGAGCTTGTACGACATACAGAACAGTCGAGGAGAAGTGGGAAAGCTTAAACCATTCGAAAATTCGGCAGTTTCTGAAAAACTGGATGGTTTTGCAATTTGGAGGAAAAAAAAAAAAAAAAAAAAAACGGAAATTAAAACAGTGCTTATACCTTTTCGCTCAGTAAGTAATAAATGTATTCTACGATCGTAACTAATTACTCACTACGCTAAGCTTTCGATCTTGAGAGAGGAAAGTAGTACTGAACTTCGCTCTCGACGACGCCTTTGAAAAAAAAAAAAAAAAAAAAAAAAGTCGTGCCATTTCTATTGAACGAAAAGCACCGACAGAATGTGCCGAGTACACTCTATATACGTGCACTTCTCGAGATTTGATTCACTTTTTTGGACATTTGATACTTTTACTTTTCTGGACCTTCGGAAGTAGTATTCGATTTTTGGTCCCTCGGTGTGGGGGTTGGTCTTGTTTTTGGAAGAGGCGAGGGCGATAGCGAGTCGTAAGTAAAACGAGGGTTTCGAGAAGCTCGGACAACTATACAGCGGTATATCACCGGAAGTTCTTATATTCTGGTATACTCAATATATTTGATGCCCGAAGTTCTAGAATAGAGCGTAGTAAGTAGTCACGACTCACGAGACTTACACGATAACATTGATCGTCGTCTTGAGCCGGACCTTTTTTCCCTTCTTCTTGTTCTGGGGGCTCTGTTCAGCAGGCGCAACCGATTCCTCGCTATTTTATAAAACCTGGCGCGAAAAAAAAAAAAAAAAAAAAAGAGCGTGTTTAAGACTTTCGGACGGGTGTCCCTGAAAATCCTACGATCCTACAGAACAACTACGTAACAACAAAGTCTTAACGCCCCTCAAATTTTTTTTTTTTTTTATATGAACGGCGGTAATCGGTAATTTAATATCGCAGCTCCGCTGAGCTCCTTTGGATTTTTTGTAAAGTTACTTTTCGGAAAGTGTCCATGGCGGTTTACTTTGGAATTGTGAAATTAATATTTTTCGCCCGGAACAAAGAAAGCAAGTTAGGTAAACGAGCTTGGCATTATATTAATTTTAACCTACAGGAAGATTTTCGTTTGTTTACATCGTGTGTATATATTTATTGATTGATGAAAGAAACTACGGTTCCTGAATATCAGTCGGTAGCTTTTTATAGTATTATTCCTTGTTTTGCTTAAGCCTTTTTGTAACTTGAGCTGCTGTTTACCTAGAGAATAGCAGGATCGTGAATATTTCAAGATCTCGACACTTGTACGATCACTTTTTTTTTGTAGCACGTGGGTTCAGTTGTATAATAATATATATTTGACAGGCATCTATATTGAGAAGGTCGTGTTTCCTTACCCTTTTTAAGTTAATAACTGATTTTTTTTTATTTTTTATATCTGAATAAAGGACCGGGCCTGGCTATATTTACTTTAGTAGAACTACCGTATATATATTATATATTATTTACTTTAGTCTCGTGGCCCGCCGTACGTGTAATTACACTCTGCTGGTATAGATAATGAACTGCTGCATATAGCGTTACAGAACTTGCGGATCCCCACTGTAAACAGACAGAGGAAACAAGGGGAACAGAGACAACAAGAAATTGGCTAGTATAACTGTTATTGTCTCCGTAATAAGAGCTTATTCTGTTCGGTGAATAAAAGGGCCTTTTGGCAGGTTCTTCCCCCCTTTTTTTTTCTCTGTTATTCAATTTATTTGATATAAGTAGAATTCTATATTTATTCCCCAAGTTACACTTATTACCTCATCTTAGTGATACGGAAAGAGGAAGAGAATACCGAAGAAACTCGAAGTAAAAAGATCTTTAGACGAAAGATACTGCATCTGACAAAGAGGTCGGAAATATTTCTATAATTATCTTTTTTTTTTCTCTTATATATTTGAAATTTGAAAGGAAGGCCGTACCTTCGCCTTTGTGTTTGAGATATCGAACTGCCAGACCATAAGGCCTGCGCGGTGTAATAATATAACAATCGTTCAAAGGGTTCGCTTTCCCTTTTTCTTGCCGTACTCTTATTATTAGCCTTTAATTCCCCCCCCCTCTTCCCTTCATTTCATTGGCCCCTTAGCACGACTCTTTTACTTTCCTTTTTTCCGTTGTGTCTCAATTGCCTGGAGAAAGAAAAAAGAACAGAAGAGTTCTCCTGGTTAAAGCATCGACCAGTGGCGTTAAGATTATTACAGGCCACAGAAATTATAATTATAATTATAATTATAATTATAATTATAATACTAGTAATATCACCTAATCAATTGCTCCTTTATCGCAGCAGTAGAAAGGGGTGAACAGCAAAGAACCCTTATATTATTTTCATTGAACTATACCAATACTAGCAATCCCAAATGCTATAGGGCTGGAAATCTTACTTCCTTTTCTTTCTTACTTTCTTTTTCAGCTGTTCCTTAAAAGTTCCTTTCTTCCCTTCCCCTTTACACCACGAGCTCTTATCCGCGATCCCAAACTCACCTTCAGTCACTCCTTTTCAGCGGTGGTTCCTTCGTCTACTACTACCAGCATAGTAGCGACGTTTTTCTGCTTCTGTCGTCAGCTATACCTGATTCATATCGAGAAACGGGGGTTTATAGTTAAAGGGTTTTAGGTCTGCTGCCAGCTGTTATGCTTTACTGGAAAGAGGGAAAACGGATAATTAGAAGATTTGGGTAACTAGAGGACTCCGCAGCGCATTACTAGCCCCCTTTTTTACCCTTACATTTCTCCACTTCTTCTCCGCAATTGAGAATGATTGTTTACAAAGCTGATAAAGGCATATTAAAAAGAAAACAGTATCCCCACTGTCATCGATTTAGAAGTAGCTGTTCGTTATTAGAAGAAATTGTTATAAGGAATAAGCTTAGAAATAAGGAGAGCGAGGGTTTTTTTCTAAGGTGGTAATGCGGCGAGAATTGAGAATAGCAGCAGCATCATAAACGACCAAAGGCGAAAAATAACCTTAAAAGCACTTCCGACCTGCAACTAATAAAGTAGAAACAACAAAAATTCCCTGCGAAAATAAATAAATAAATAAATATTTCTTTTTAATTCGTTAATATTTCAACAACGGCGACCACCGAAAATTCGACCCTTTACGCTTTCTTTTATACATCGCCGTCGCACACGACCAGGGGAAAGGACCTTCATGACAAGCATCACAGGATTCCTTTCGCTGGCCTTTACGAGATAAAAAGCTATTGTATCATTGATAGCCTGGACAGTGCAATCGATACTGGGGCATTGGTTCTTTCTGAGGAGGTAGAAGGTTGTTTAAACGTCATTCGCAGCATTTCGCGCTGAGCCCCTTACCTTCCGTCCGTATTGAAGCGAGCCAGGGAGCTTTAAACGACTTCATCAGCACGGCGACGTAATCCGTCACATCATCCTTCCCTCATCCCCTTTTCTCTACGGATGGGGAACGTTTGTTCTATATACTACCATTCCTTTTAAAAAAAAAAAAAAAAAAAAAAAAAAAAAAAAAAAAAACTACTTTAATCCTCCGAATTCATCCCTTTTGTCCCTTCTTGTTTCACTGCTGGCGAATCAGCCCTTTACTGCTTGTTTTAGGGGAACTACGCTTCTTCTTCTGCGGCAGCAACTTTCCATCTCAAACACTTCTGGAAGCGAATATATGATGGAACCACAAGAGCGGGACGAATCATCCCTTCGGCCCCGGCTGTCGGTCCGGAGGCGCCCTACGATCACGAACTTTCCGTCCGCCCGGCACTCTCACGAGTCCCACGGACCTTTTACCGCCGCCGATGCAGTCAGGACAATTCACGCCGGAGCTCTCGCCGCTCGACGCATTCGTAAACAGGGGCGGCAGATGTACAGGCAGCTGGGGATGCAGGACAAGGTCAGAGCTAACAGCGAAACCGGAGGACACATCACCGTCGACCGAACGCATACGCGATCCAGCAGCAGTACCAGGGGCTGAGGCAGGATCCCACACCACCACCAGCCCGACGTCGCCGCAGAGCCCGCATTCGCAGCAGCAGATCCCGTCGCCGCAGAACCAGAGGAACGTATCGAATCCGGCTCTGGCTGTCCGCCGTCGTTCGTTAGGTCGCACACGGCGCCGGACGGCGCGGCCGTGGCGTCGACGAGCGACGTCCAGAGCTTGAACAAGGCGGTGGAGAACTGGCACGTGGCAAGGCGACGTCGTCGAGGGGCCAACCGAGGGATACGCAGCTGTTCATGGGAGCTAGCATGTCGTTGCTCCGACGCCGCACGGCCCCGTCGGCGCACGTGGGCCGCCTCCGATGCACGAATGCGCTCTCCTAGCTTGAAGCGCGATCAACCGTCGCCACCTGTTATGGCTGCCCGCGGTCACCCGCGCCGATTCCCTGCGCGCAGGGCGGTCCCCAGGGCCTTACAGTCCACGAACCGTCGTTCAGGCCTGTATCGCAGCACCCCGCATTAGCGGGATTGACCTACACGACGAAGGAGCTTCGCACAGTCTCACGGTACACCAGCCCGTCGCCAGGCACTTCTCGCAGCATCCGCGTATAAGCGCGATTGATCCTGGGAAGCGCTACCGTCGCCGTCCATGCCTGCCGTCCGCGAGCACTCGCTTACCAGGTCCAACGCGTCGTCACCGCGGTCGCCACGCATGCCGACGTTCGGCGATGATTCCGACGACGACGATGCGGTATCCTTCACGATGACCATTAACAGCGTATCGTCTAAGAAGGAATACCAGGGGCGCGGTCGTCCGGATGCGGTCAACACTAGCAACAGTAGGCCGTTGGAGCGCTCGGCGTCGAATCCTCACGACGACCAGCTTAGCCGCGCAGCTACCCTTTGACGAAACAGCCGACGTTCCCTCAGCGTAAGTCGTCTAAGGACTCGCACCGATCGTACGTGGCTAGGAGTCCTATTTCCCCTATTTCACCTTCGGGTTCCCAACGTAGTCAGAAGCTACCGACACCTCCAAGGTCCGCATCACCATCGTCATATCCTCGACACAACGAATCATTTTACGGAAACCAACCGACGCAGCACTCCCAGCAGCAGCAACAACAGCCGCGACTAGCCTTGCTACGCCCAGCATGGCGGCCGCCGCGACGTCAACACCTAACCTCTCCTCTTTCAACAATAACGAGGAACAAGGCCTCAGCCATTCCCCAGTTGAAGTCAATGGCGAACCGCTATTACCTCCTCAGCCCGCATTTGCCGCCCACAAGTCGGCACCAGGAACGCCACGACCGTCCAGCGCTATGAGCGACCATGGATCCATATATTCGATAGGCGGCACAAGGGCGATGAACTTTTCGAGGCCGATGAGCAAGCAGTCCTTCCACAACGCAGACGGGTCGCAGTTCTCTGCGCCACCGGCGTCACTCCGCAAGACGAGCTCGGATATGTCGGGACCCCAACGTCAGTATAGCTACAGTACAGACGACGAGGATCAACTAGCGCCGCAGAAGCAGCAGAACGAGCCGCCGCGACCGCGACAGGTCGGATATTTTGACATCGATAAGCCTAGTCCGCTCCAAGCTCTCGCTCATCTGGAACGTATACCAAGCGCGCACAGGCATCAGGGAAGCGGTAGTGGGAAAGCAGGACCGTCGGATGTTTTCACTTATTCGCAGTATCCGTTGCCGAGGGGAGAACCGTTAATAGGGAATCGGTGTTGATATTCGGAGAGAGCCACCGTTTCAACGGTCGCGAGGAGGAGGAGGCTGCACGGGAGGAGGAGGCTGCTGCAGCTGCTCCGAAAACTCCAGTTCCAGCACCTATTCCAGTCGATAGCAACCGCAACCACGCACCACTGAAGCCCGGCACGGATGGAACAGCAGAAGGAGGGCTGAAGACGCCGAAATCGCCGTGGGATGGAATTCCGGTACCGCCGACGCCGTCGAGTAGCAGCCTGCGACGTCCATGGACGTCGCATCGTCCCGCGTTTCGACGGACAGCTCCACGCGCGCCCTAGCATGGCGACGACGAGAGCGCGTTCCTCATCCACGGGCCCTGGCGCACGCTCACAGGACGGCGATGCGCGAAGCGGCCCGTAACATCTGCGGGAGCTCACGCTTTAACCCAGAGCAGCACTCGACATCGCGATCCCCTTACACGAAAAGGAGCGTACGCGGAATCGACATACCACTTCCGCCTCGCCGCTCTGGGGCAATTCCACGGGTATGCTGCTGTACGGCCTCGCGCTGCGCACGGTTGGGGTATACGTGTGTCTAGCACCGAAGCCGTAAACTGGCTGAAGAAGCCGCAGATCTGGCTCAGTCGGAGATGAGCGATTCGGACCCCAGCAAGCCGAACCGGATTGGTATCAGAATAAGACGCAGAGGGCGAAGTTTGCGCTCGCGGCGTACGAGTTGGTGTTAGGTGTGTATCTCTTTTACTCCTTGGAAGAAAAAAATCTTTTTTTGTGTTAGTATATTTAGAGCAGATAGCTAATTGCCTGGTGTGAATGTAGCAATCTGAAGGGTGGGTTTACCTGTGAACGAGTCCCTAGCTCTGAATTTCTTCGAGATTGCGGCTTCGTGGGGCGATACGGACGCGATGCAAGAGGCTGGTAATTGCTATGCCACTGGTGTCGGTTGTAAGAAGGTCAGTTGTCATTTTTATGTTTTATCTGACAATCTTTTTGATTTCTCCCTTCTCTTTTTTCTCTTCTCCGCGGATGGGCGCTCGGGTTTATATATATTGTGTTTTCCCCTCACTCGGTGTCACCGAGAATTCCAAGTCTTGTGTTAAACAAATTCTTAGGAAAAATTATTGCAAAAGATTTGATAACTAACTGGGTATACCTCCGACACATTATAGGACTTGAAAAAGAGCGCGAAATACTACCGGCAAGCTGAGCAGAACGGTGTTAGCATGATCGGTCAATCTTGGTATGTTATTTTTTTGGATCGATTGGAATGTTCTGATTGGTTTTCACTTTCTATCGTTCATAATTACTCTCCTACAATATCTAAGATTTCACTGTACTGATGCGATGTTGTTATTTTTACAGGATATGGAAAGATAAATACCTCGACGACGAAGACCGCGCGAAAGCCGCGAGCAAGGCCGAACCCCGGAAAGAAAACTCGAAAAAGGAGATCACCTCAAGAAAGATAAAAAGGACAAAAAGGATAAGAAAGAGCACGGTAATAAATTTGGCCAGAAGAAGGGCTCGTGGTAGTAACGCACATGATCTTTTTTTTTTTCGTCACCGGCTTGCGGCCTTTTTTCACGAATTTTTCAAGGAATTGTCGGAGTGGGACTCACTATACAACTTTATCGCACTTCCGGAGAAAGCACTTTGCAAGAGTCTGAGTTCTTTATTTACTATTTTTCTACTACCGATATCATCAAGAGCATTTTTTTGTTTAAGAGGGTTGTATTGATATTAACTTTTCAAATACTATCTCCAAGCACGCTTCCCTCTTCCCCCTTTTTTCTCCATGTATTTTTTTCTTTATCTTGTCCTATTGCATTATCAAAGGGTCTTCCTATTTACGTATATTTCGTTGATTAAATATCCAGTTTACAATCATTCTCCTGTCCTGTTCTCCCATTCCTATACCGTACTTTCTCTAGGCACTTCCACTTTTCGAGAGTTTTTACTTGTCAATATTTACCTTCCGTTTTTTTTTAATCTTCTCCTTTATTTTATATCTGTTCCATTTTCATGCCGTTTCATTTGTTCGCATCTTTCTTCTTTCATATGTACCCTTTTTTCGCTTCTCTTATAAATATTTCCACCTTTTTTCTTTGCCATCCCGCATGGACCTTTTTCAACATTTTTTTCTCTTCACTGTATATTTTTCAACATAATCTTTGATATACCCCTTTTTCTTCATATTTCGCATTTTCACCTTTCCATCTACAGTTCCGAACTTTTTGTCATTTGTTTAAATTAGTAGTACTAGTGGTAGTGTCTAAACTTGAGGTTTTTTTTCCCCTTCTATAAATATATTTTTGGAATAACTACTTTTCTTGTGAGAAATTCTTGTATAAGACGCCTGCCAAATTTATAACTTTTATCGTAAGGTTGTGAACGTAGCTGAGGTATACGGTAAAGTGATCATCCACATATCTGTCTTCTCCATTTTCTAGCATTGCCCATTCACCTCAGCCAAGGTATCATTCTCGCAGCTTTCGCCTCACATAAGATCATGTCATTCGTGTTTAAATAAAAGATATATTGTTTTTGGAGATTTCCCTTGCCCTATAAACCCCCTACTCGGCGCATGAGATTGATCATTCCGTAAATACAAATGGTTTGCAATGACTTTGGCTTACATATAACCTGAGAGTGCTTTGAAAGCAATGAGGATATAGACGTGTATTACAGCCCACACGGGGTTCAAATGTATATGAAAAGATCTCTTATCGACTCGTGTTTCTGAGATAGTCATCTGGAGTAGTTTGCGTGATGTGGATGTACGTTATTGTTTGGCAGTAATTCTCAAGGAGGAATTTTGATGACCGATGCCGACTTATCGGTGAAGCGCTTTTCCCTGATCTAGAGGCTATAAATTTCGATGTTAGCGAACCGTAGGGTACTATGCCGCTTTAGCTCTAACGGCAACGTTTCTTTTTCTTTTTCTTTTCTTTTCTTTTTTTTTTTTTTTTTCCGACGACATATGGAAGGTTTCAGTAGTACGAGTGCTGTGCCTGATGGGTGACGCCGTATCTTATGTTTATGTGGAGATATCCATTGTCTTCGCATATCGCAAAGGATACAATAAATGATTCCAAGTATCTCCTGCAAGGATGTCTTGAATCTCCTCGAAATTAAATTATAAGTGGAACAATAGGAACGGATAGTTCATATCTTCAAGCGCTCTTGATGCTTTTAGACCGTTATCGAGTTTGAATATCTCGGTGGATTGGGTGCCGCAAATGTTCACGCTACTAATTCCCAATTACCAGATGCGTGTACGAGTAAATGCATGGTGCAAGGTGGCAATTACTTTGATTCCGCCGCACGTTTCATGTCTTCATGAAAGGAATCTTACGCATTCCTGGGAAGCGGGATGATTGTAGGAATTCCTTTGATATTTGTTTGGTACGTATGATTATAGAGACTCCGTCGAGCTAACGTTTTCATAATATATTTCGAAGGGACTGGTTTTTGTGATTTACTCGTACCGGTGTTTTCATTATGGGCCCTTGTTCATCCGGATACCATTATAATATGGGGTAGCTGGCGGATGCTGATACGTGTTAGAGGCCGTGGTACGCGCACTGGCATTTGCTATCCATTTCTCCGTTTAAGATTTTTGAAATGAAACTTTTCGAGGGAAGATAATACCGTAATATGATTTGCGGTGTATCCCGTCAGGACCTCTCTCATTCTTTGCGATGGGATTACATGAAGAGGAGATGTATGCCGATATGCCTTCAGATACTACGCAGGCGTTTCAAGAATTTGGACCTGGAGAAGCACCTCGTCCCAAAATGGACATTGTGATATATTTTGTTAGGACCTTCTTGCCTATTTATTCTGGTTATTTGCTTTTGAGTAATGACCACTTGTAGTAGATTACGAAAATGTATTATTTATTTGCTTGAATAAAATTCATCTTCCGCCTTTTTCTTTTTTTCCCCCTTGTTTTTCAAGGGTTGGGAATTTATTACTGGAGGCTTGGCACGAGATATTTCCGAGTGTGCAATATTTTCTATCAAACATGCTGGTATCAAATTGCCTTAAAACTATACGTCACTGGTCTAAAGATTTGAGAAGGTAATATCGCACGATGGGGGCCACCCATAGCTGACTGATACTATACTAAGTTAGGGTACGACTGTTGTGTGATACAATGACAAAGACTTCTGCATTACGTTGCGCTCTCTTGGTTCTTTTAAGAGCATAGAAAGCTGAGTTACGTATAGCGCTTCTCTAGGGATCCTGGATACCGACGTAGGGTGAGGTTGGGCTACGGTATAGAAGGTGGATTAAAATGAGCCTCTTTGAAGTTATCCTTTTAAACGCACTATTTGGGTGTAAGCTATGTAATGTTCTTCTGAAAATTTTCTCCATGGAAGCCTTGAAGATATACGATTACTCGTGATTGCGTATTAACCGGCGGGAAATACTTTACCAGTGGAATCAAGTCCACAAGTTAGAGGCTTTGCATCTGCAGAATTCAGAATATGAAGCACAAAGTACAAGCATATTTTTGGTTCGGTGTCATATCTTGGCATCGCGATTGGTTCTCTTCCGTGTCATGTGTTTTCATGTCTCTCTTCTCTCGCATCGGTTTGGTTTTTCTGCTATTTCACATCATTCTTGACTTGACATTTTCTATAAGAAGGATCGTGTACAGAAACTACTAAGTTTGTTATTTCAAATACGCACTTGGTTTGGGAGAAGTTTTGCACGATGTGTACATGAGAAAGGTCAGAAAATTGGGCCGGTAACGTTTCGGATCTGGTATCGTGATTCGTGCCGTTGGAGAGACTGAAATAGCGAATAGATATAGCACCGGCTTGAATGCAACTATGTAGTGAATGATATGAACTTGAGATCGCATTTTAGGTGATATATTTCGCAGACCTCACTGGATCTAGATAGTCTGTTTCTCCAAATTCATCGGTTTCGTTAGGATTGGTGGTATAGAAGGTGGAGAAAAGTCAGAATATTGTGTAGCCCGCGGGTAGAGCGGGATTCTCAATATCTATATTGCGGCGGTCCAAATGGAGTATTATTATAGAGTTTTGTTCATAAAGTATGAAAGTACCTATAAATAGCACGCGAAATGGGCCCCTGGCACCGGGAAAACTAAGTATAACGTACTGAACTTCATACTTTTATACATAATACTGGAGACGGTGACAGCGGTAGCCGCCTGCGGGGAGGTAACCGTTTGGCAAAAGTGCGCCATCCGAAGCGGGACGCTAATAGAACCGTTATAACTATGTATAAATGCATGAAATTTATTAAGTTATACCTAAAAGTACTGTATCGATGTGATTTGATTTTGTCCAGTCATACTTAAGTATAGGTTATCGCATAGACTTTTTTTATAATGGGACGGCTCTTTCCTATCGTTAACATTGACCGTCTCGGCATTCAAAGTATCAAACCAATTTACCCTTGCCCGTAAATAAATACCTTAGGGAAGGGCCTAGCGTATTTATTACTGGTCGAATACTTTAGACGGGCTGATAAGAATATATCTATACCAAAGCTCGTAGACGCCTTAAAACGTAGGCAGTAAGTGGAGTTCGTTCTCAAGATTTTCATCTACTTATATTAAGTGATTTATATCAATTAACCGGGAGCAAGTCATATTAAAGATCTCTTATCATCTTTGTAAGTATTCCTACGCTATGTTGCTGAATTCTCAAGGAGATTTCCAATATTATGGAAACGGATAGTTTCTCTATGTTTGATGTGAACGGCCCCTATAACATGTTTCGAGCGTCTCGAATGGGTCCGGCGCTGCTATAATAGGCCGAAGAACTACGTCGTCAGATTTAAGGGCTGATCTATAGATCCATGAAGATCCTGCCCGAAAAGCCTTTTGAATTTAGCTGGTGATCACCACCAGTTTCTAAGATTTCATCCAGAAACGGAATCTCATCGGGAATGGTTGTACATTTGATCAATAACTTCCCAGATTGAAGTACTTGTATGGGTGGTCTCAAGGCCTTAGAATCTTCTTACAACGCGGTAATCTGGTTTATACCCGTAACTCCTTGGTGATAACAGCGACCAACCAGGGAATATAGAGGCTAGAAGCCGTTAAACCTGTTTTTTTTGTTTTTTGAGAACTGCTGGTGGCTCACAATACGTCGGCGTGTATATAACTAGATTAATACGTCCCATTATCATCGATATGAGGTAATAGGAGAAAAATAATCATTTTATCCACGAAGTAGACTGCGGACGTTTCCTATGAATGTTACTTCTATGCTATGACGAGCGTACTTTCGTGTCGACAACGCAAAATCATCAAGATGCTTAATCCTGATTACAATATCAATCTTGCAGAGTAGTATGGAAAACCTCTATTTAGGGTCCTTTATATACTTATCTTATCTTTAAAATATTATAAGCTAGTAAGATTGAATGAAGATGTTTTTTTGTATTATTATGAACAAATTTTTACCTACTGCTGCGCTCTTATCTGGTACCCAGCCCAAGTAATTAATTTTGGCCCTGAGGAAAATAATAGAGAGTGCGCTATTAAAAAAGGAAGATTGCCTAGTAGAGCGTTTAGTGAGGCCTGTTCACTAGTATTGCCAAAGAGTAAAAAAGAAAAAAAAAAAGCGACATCTATACAGAGATTAATACGTCGAGGCAAATTGCGCTACCCTTTCAATACTCCAACACGAACATAGGATAATGCGAGTATTTACGGCCCTATAAGATAAAGAATTTGAAATCGTCTTAGGTATGCTAGGTCTTACTTCATCGATAGCGTTATATCTTTTCTACCGAGGTTACCCAAATATGAAAACATATATGGCTGCTGTAAAACACCATAGCCACACATCAGGTATATTCCCTACTGTACTTATTGTACAGATATCGGGGGGCTTCCTCATCATTCTGGATCAATCAACTTAATGATCGATCCATCTTCACGGTGCTCCGATAACTGCCACGGAATCGCTAGACCATTTGCTATCCGCTATCGTAGGTGATATGCCTACCTGGAGGACCAGTTTCGCTCAAAGCATAGCTGGAGGATGCTCGAAGCCTTGGTGTTGAATACGGGCTTCGAGGGTCTTGGAAAGTCGCAGATCTTTCTGAAACTGGGAAATTCGGTAGAAGTTTGTTCTAAAATCCTTCAGAATCAGTTAATAATCCGAACTTCAACTTTTTCAATCCTTTATGAGGCTATCTTGACACTCTTGGAGGGTATGTATATTCGTCGTAAGATAATGTATTCCATAAATTGAACCTTAAAGCGATTCCTGCAGCATTCGAGAAGGGTAATTTTAATGACCGATTCATTTATTGAAGTCTATTGCGCCGTAGAAGAACATGCCAGTCTAAATCAAGACATCATACCTACTTATGAACTTCGCGTGCCTGTTGCTTCAACTTCTGTCTGATGGTATTGTCCTTTCTTTGGGGTCTGAATTTTCTCAATTATACCGCATTTAAGACAAAAATTGGACGAGAAGAAAAGTCTGGCCAATTCCAAATAATATATAAATACCGCTGAAAGACTCAATAGATTTGCTTTCGCTTGAGTGCTCTAAGATTTGAACAGCAATTCTAGCGAACTATACAATTTCGGCCACCCTATTTTTCTAGTCCTGGTGAAATTTACCGATCTGAATTACGTGGCCTGGCTGCGTTAACCTTTAGAACAAGGACGAGGAATTTCTCAACTTAGAACGTCATGGCAACGAAAAAGCCATACGGTGATATTAAGGTCGTAGAAGACGAACACGCTGACGATGCGAGAAAACTCCTGCAGCTTGTCGTGAATTTGACGGTCCCAATTATGGACGACGACGGAATTTTGATAGGTGAGCATAGAGTGAAAGATATTGCAACGCATTACAAGGAACAGCAAAAGCATCGAGCTAATATAACATATATTACCTATGAATAGATACCATATATGAAATTGACCTGTGAATGGGCCGGATAGGTACTTAGATATGTGGGGGGAACTACTCGGTGAGATGTGCTTCTTCTTTGCATCTAGCATCCTCTTCGCGAGGAAGTTGCAGACGGCGTTTCTAATAGGACTGTTGCGACAAACTTAAACTAGGCGTTTACCATCCATACAAGAATAGCTTGGTATTCTGCTTAGGACACCACCGTTCGAGACGGCCGGTTCTTTAGAGACTTTCCCGATATTACGAGTGTTATGCTACATGAGTGAGTAAATATAATTTAAGAACGTAATAATGAGGTCCTGGTTTGAACATTTCAAGCTTACTTAAAAAAACTGATGGAACAAATTGGGTTCTAAGGTTATCTCACGCCTCCTTGTACCAACATGGAGAAGATATACCAAGTGTCGACCGACTGGGGTCATGGGCCGTTATTTTATCAGCGACTGCACAACTTCCAGGAATATTACTACAGAATCCATTCAACTATTAAGGATCACCCGTCGAACTTTATGTAAGTTATGTCTTTCTTGATTTTTAGACTAAATTTGACTGCAATACGGTTATGCACTCTGTTAGTCGTTGGTATTATCTAACAGGCCTCATTGGTACATAGCCAAGCGATAAAACCTCGAGGATCCTTGAAAGATTCCTTGATGACGCCGGAAGAGCAATTTTAATAAGCGTTGGATGGATAACATAGGATGCGCATCACTACAATCTGAGAGACTACATTACGGACGTGCGTCAATACGCTATCGAACGCAAACTAGATTCGGAAGCAGCGGAGGGGTTGGCGAATACCTTGATCTTACAGATACCCAGGCACAAGGACAACTGAGAGGTATCGGAGCTATTGAAAACGTTGCGTTGAACGGCGGGATCGGGCAGACTGGTACTACAGCTAGGTCCCTTGGCCAATGCGATTTGGTCAAGATCTTGCTGGCCTTACCATGCAGACCGGTGGTTACCTCGGGCAAACTGGGAATTTAATTCGCCTGCTGCCTTAGGGTACAGGCCTGTGCTGGAAACATTATGCATTTGCGCAGGTACGTTTTCATTGATAATCAAAGCCAGGCAATTCAGCATCGACCGCCTGGGCTTAGTAAAGAGGCCAAATACCGTATCTCGAAGCAGAAGATTTACTCAAATTGCGAACGACAAGCTCCAGCTGGGTGGCTGGAACCTGGACAGCAACCAACCTCCGAAACGCTATATATCGCGCATCTAGCACCTGTGCTTCAACCAAACCCGCAAAGCAATGCGTAATTGGTCTTGCAACGGATGACGTCCTGGAAAACTATCTGAATAGCAGTCGGATGCGCGACGTGACTTCTTTAGTTTCAGAGGAAGCTAACCAATGACGTGTGGGTTTAGTTTCATCTCTTTGAAGGTATCATTAGGAAGGGGTTCAGGGATTCAAATCCTACCATAAAAAGCAGCAGGATTTTCGTATGGCCAGTCAAACTAAATGAAAAATATAATAAAATATTCTGGTCTCTCAGCGCCTCCTGCTGCTCCACGGCGCTCTAGGGACAGATGAATCTGAGCGTGCAGTGGGTGTCCCAGAGGCAACGAACATCCACAAGAAGATTTCTTTTTCTTTTTTTGCTCCTAGCCTTAATAGTCTATTATTGTTAATTTAACTTCCAGAATCTAGTTAAAGACATATGATTGGACTAGGATCCTTAACCTCACAGCGTATAGTGTAGATTATTAGATTCTACTTTAGGGACGAGGGATCGTGATGGTTTCCAGCTTGTAGTTAACATTACCAAGATCAAAGGTTACAGGTGGTTCGGTATCATCGCAGGTACTTAATAGAGCAAGAAACCACAAAATTAAATATTTATTTGATAAATCGTGAACTACTTTATTCCACAATTTGCAGACTTTAAAACTCTTAATTCTAGTAGCAACAGAACCTTTCTGGATTTCCCATTGTTGATTTTGTTGGAAAGTTTTGAAATTTTTCTTACACCTGGAGGTTCGATATGCTTTATGTGTGAATAGAAGTCTTCTAGACATATAGTCTGAATATTCTTTATTATACGCAAAAAAATCATTTTAAATTTCAAATTGATTTATGTAGAATTAGTAAATCATGAGATACCACTGCACCTGTGCGTTTCCTGTCTTTATCATTTAAATCCCCCCTTTTTTCTTTCTTTCATTCATTCTTTTTTTTTTGTCATTCACCGGTTTCATCATTCGGATTTTCTGACATTGAATCCATATTCGAATCTTCGCGCACCTTTTCTCACGTCTTCGCTCATCCTCACTTTCGTCCGTCTTCCCTGGCTCTGCCGTCTCTAGATCCTCAGGATCGGTTTCAGGTGCATCCACGGCTCGAAATTCTCTAGCAATGGCTTCTTTTTACTGGAATGGCGACTCTTCGATTTCCTATGTTTTATTTGAAGACCTCGATTCGGGTTCTGACTGTGGAGCTTCGCTATTTAGCTCTCTGACGCTTTGGATCTTGGCCTTTTCGATTTCTTGGTTTTCTCGGTCAGCAAATATTAGAATGTGATCTTTAGAGCTTTCTTGACGTGGCTCGCGCGATGCCTTCCTGCTCTGGGCGCTCGCATACCTGAGGACTCCACTGTTGCTTTGTAAAGGTCGTTGTCTTTCTTTACTGGAGGACTTGCTGGATTCTCCAATTTTTTCATTCATAAAGGCTTTCCCATTTAACCAGCTGGCAGCTTGGCGAGTGTCTGCAAGTACGCGTTGTAGGTCCTCTTCTTCCCGCGCTTTGTAGAGGTCCAGTGAATCTTCAAGAGCTTTCGTCATCTCATCCTCGTAATTGTTACTCTTGGCCTTCCCTTTTCCTTTGGGATCCAAGGATCCCGCCTTGGTGCGACTCTTGCTTGCTTTTGGTTTCGCGGATGCTTCATCTCGAGACTTTTTCAATGCTTCCTGGAGATCTTCCTCCTCTTTGGTTTTTGCCGTTCGTTTCGAGTTCTCCAGCGCTCTTTTGAGGCCTTCATCTTTAGTACTTTGTCATCCTTCTTTGCCGGTCTTTGATTTATCCTTAGACGTGCTGCTGTTCTTTCCGTCAGAGGTGGATTTTTGGTTGGTAGAACTGCCTTTGTCCTTGTCTTTGCATTCCTTCGCACTTCAGGTGGCAATAGCTGTGGCGGCATCTAATTCCTCAGTTGTCCAAGCAAAGGCGGAATGGCTCTTTCCGATCCATCCGGCGTGATGGATCTGACGTTGACCCATTTTTTGCTCTTCAAATGTCGCCCTTACCACTCTTCCTCTGGTCCCGAAGCTGCAGCAATAAACTTGTTTGGACTGCCGGTTTTGGATTTGCCGGCCTTGCTATCTACGGCAAGCGCAAGCACCTTGCATAGGAAGGGTGAGATGTTACACCGGTGTATCCATCTTTATCGAAATACTTCTAATTCGCCGTCTTTGTATCCGCGAGGCTGGTTTGAATAGATGTTGTGATTTCAAGACGCGCTCGACTCCCCAGGCTTGGTTCGTATGGTTGTGACGTCGCTTTGCTATCTTTGCATCAGCCACAGCCATGGCTGTATCTTGAGGTGCTTAGAAGATTTTCGCCCTCAGGACTTTCCAGAGATTGTCGCACTATTCTTCAAACGGCCGCCGAGGCTGGGAATTCCATATCGGAATCATCAGATTACTAAACTCGGTCGAATCATCGAAGTTGTTCTGGTTTCGGAGTCTTTCGTCACGACACTCATGTAACGTGTCCGACGTCGTCCTCCCTGCCTTCTTCGAGAGCCCTTAGATAACCTCGAACCTCTGCGCGATCCGTAGTGAGTAAGTGTTTTCCGACTCCCGGGCTGCTTCGGCATCAAGTTTACGCTCTATGGCCCACTGAGTGATCTCGACGTTGTAATCTTTAGGGCGCTGCAGTATCGTTCGCCTGTTTCTATCCATTCCGATAGCCTCCTAGCATGGCTGGATTCCGGCGTTGAAATGCCAGTAGAACTTCGCTTTCGGATGGGCTATATAGGTTAGGTTGACATTAATAATCTTTCAGCTTGACCTTGTTTCCGAAAAATACGAGACAAAACTCGAGGAGACCTCTAGTTCTGGAAATAGACTGATATCATTGTGTAGGTACCAACTCACATGAACGAAGATGGATTGTCGGGGCGTTTGCTATAGATCCGGTAATACTGTAATTGGTGAACGCGAACCTGGCGTAGAAAGCCGGAGTGTGGGGATCAGTTCCATCCGTAGGCCATGAAGCGTTTCTTATTTGACAATCCCAAGCATGAGTAAGTCTATGATGAAGTCCAGCAAGGCGAAGGCAGAATATTAGCCAACCAAGGTTTTATGAGGTTTGGCTTGCTATTCTTGTAAAGATGAAGTAGAGAGAGTGTCGGCGAAATCTTGTAAATTGTAACACTTACTCGTGATTATAGTGGAGGTGAGGTCCGCAAACGGTCTCCAAAGTCGACCATCATTGACTGTACGATCTTTGAGACAGAGCCCAAGGTCGCAACGATCAGCTACATATATACCTATATGTAAATATTGAAGCATTTAATGGTAAATTGGACATTAGCAAACTAAATTATTTAAATAGAATCTGAGTGTTGGCTTCGAGGCCTTACCTAAGAGCGTACCTCCTGGTGGCATAACCTGAGCAATCTCTGGAATCAAATCGTCATGATCGATTTCAAAGATATTATCTATAAGATCCTATGTTAATCTCGCCTCTTTATGGATAATAGCTGACTTAGCATACTTAAATACACGAGTCCTTTTCTCATACGTACTCAGCCTGATACCGCCGGACCGTAGTATAGGGGTGATGAGGTCGACTATAAACTGCAGAAGCCTACTGGCTTCTCGAGCATGTTGACCGGTGCCTACACTGATGTTCTTGTATGGGCGTTTTTTGCCATCCTGCTTTCGATTTAGCTTTGCTGAGACCAGGCACTACCAAACTAGCTTGGAACCATAGGGCAATACCTTGTTTTGTTGTTGATCTACAAATATCGAATAACCCGATTTTATCTCGATTATTGTAAAAGTTTGTTGCTGTAAATGAATGAGAGAAGTGGAGTATTAAGGGATGAACTTCAATTTATACCTCTAGAGGTAGGGAAAATTAGCCGATGTCTACTCCCGATGGAGGCGATTCTGGAGATGGGATGCGACCATCTTTAATGCTAGAAGAACGCGACATCATGAGAAGTAATGGAAGGAACTACATCTAACAGGTTCATATACCGCTAATTCTTTTGTTTCAAATGTTATGGCGTTCAAATTATATTGAAGCCATTGTAATAAGATCATTTCGATCAGGATGGCACAGCTTAAGCAAGTGAGTCACAGAGTGTTCCTTTGCTCGCATTTGCACGGTGGGCTAGATCTATAGATTCCTGACAAAATTAAAGTCTCCTTAATCGTTTGCGAAAAGAAGGTCTTTCCAAGGATTTCGCGGAAGTTCTCATTACCAAATTTCCTAGGGCGATGTCCGGATATGCAGTATAAACCTTTGATCCCTGGAGTCTTTGAGCGTGTTACTACCAGGCTCTAGTGTAAAGAAGCAATTTCCCGCCTTAAGATAATGATAGCTAGCTGCATGCTTCATTACCAGATTCAAAACTCATGCACATCCATACCTCTTCCAAATTCGTTAGGGACTTTGAAGGGAAAACCCACGTACATACCTCACTACATTCTGTCATTAAACTGCGGTTGCCTCCATCTCTTCTATTACTTTAGGGGCCGTCAATGCTCATAGAGTGTACCGGGTGAGATTCAATTTCAATTTTGTGAAGTGAAAGTTTTTTTCGACTACTAGTTTGGGGTATGTACATTATAAAATTACTCTTAATATTTCAATGTGATGAAGTTATATTTGAAGACCTTTGACCAATGTGGTGAGCACCACATTTCTTGTAGGAACACCATTACCATACATCATGTATATGCCTTATTGTACATAAATAGGGGAGCTTTCCCCCATCATCTCCATCAAGGAACCCAAGGATCAATCCCTCTTCACGGTGTTCCAACATTTCTCAAACAATAGGAACGTCGGCCAGAAGTCATCGTCGGCAGATTTCAAATATCTCTACTTTTTCTTCTTTTCTCCAGCATTGCTAGAGTGGCTCAAACTAATGATTCCGTTTCCAATACTCGATTCAAACCCTTCTCTAAATCTGCCACCGCCGGATCCAGTACTAGAGCTGCTATAAGAGAAAACGTGGGTCCCCGCTTGCGTTCCACTATGAAAGGTTTGAACATGGTGGTGTCCGCCGTGTTCATCAATCCATTCGTGCACCTCCTGCCTGTGAGTGTTCCTATTCCTACAAGTATCGCATGTACAGGGCCGTGGAGAGCCCTCATCCCTCCGCCGGTCCCTCGGTTTCCACGAGGAGCACGCGAGGAGCCTCCAGCGTCCTCCGATGCGTTACCAGACTTATTAGCAGAGTCTTTGTCGGCCATGAATTACCCTTTAATCTTTGGTTATATTGTTCGATGAGTGCTCATATTTCAAGGAGCGATAACACAGAGCAAGCTACTAACCGTGATACTAGCGTCATCTAGTTTAAAGTTGTGGCTAGATATGATGCGCCGCTGGACCACATACTCGCCATGTGTTCCAGAATACAATCGGAATATAGCTATTCAAATGCTTGGGGAGACCTTTGCTTTCGATTTGCTAAAATGTTCCTGCAACATTCCCGGAATGGAAGATGCAGAGTAAGGAAATCAATCCACTAGGGAAATTCTCGTACTTTTTAAATTATTTGTTACCCTACCGAAGCAAACCCATCAGAATTCCTTACCAACTTTCTAAAATGCGGGGCTCTCGGTCACATTTTAAGGCTGAAAGCCAGATGAATATGGCATAAACCAGAGCTCTTCGTCAATCCTCAATCCGCGATTCTTACTCAGACCGATAAAATCCTCATTTAATTCATCCTTGTGGTATCTTCTTGTCTATTTAGACGCATTTTTTGTGCGATTCGATTCTCGCACGTATGAGAAATTCCGCAATGTCCGCAGACCTAGGACACCAGAATCCGCCGAACTAAAGGCGAGAGTCTATTAACGGTGCTGAAACGTAAGTGTATACCTTTTAACTCTGAGGATTATATCTTCATGAAGCAGATTTATAACTCTAATCCATTTCCTGTATATTCAGTCATCTTAAGATACTGCTTACCTGATTGCGGAAACTCAAGAAACAATGCACTAACACCATTATCTCTCGCAACTTAAGGATTCCGCCGCTAACTTACGAAGAATCCCAGCGCCACGAGCAAGCACGTCCGGAGCGCCAACCACAGCGGGTTGACCTCGGAGGCAATCGGCCGCGTCAAGCAAATTTTTCTGAACCAGAAATACCGCCCCAGCGGAACCATAACTTCCTAAGCCTTGTACCCTTCCCAATACTCATAGCAATTTGCTTATATCTCGTCCTCAGCTACCGTGGCCCGCTGGAGCAGCCAGTCGTGTGGCCGTGGTCGGCAAGGTTAACCGTAAATGGTTCGGGATGCCACCGATTTGCGCCAACTTCCGATGTCCTTATGGCTCAAAACTTATTAGGGAATCTCGGCATCCATATCTCTCACCTAGGTACAACGGATGTGGAAGCGATAATGAGACACACCTACGGCGCCGCCTACACAGGTGCTTAGACAGGTGGGATGCATGGTGTATTGTGGGTATTTCAGTTCTTTGTGAAGCGCCTGTGGGCCCTAATAATCCGAATTCCTTCCCGGATAAACTCGTGGTAGTTTCCCTTTGAACACAAAAGAAAACATTGGTATTTGCTCAAGGTTCCGGACCTAAAGGGTATCGCGCCATTTGTGTAGCTTTCTGCGCACAGAAATCAAGGTTTTCTATACGCAACAAGACCTTTTGGTCGTTTTCTCTCGAGCTCCATTGTTGTTATGGCTCGAGTTTTCCAGTGCATGCCCTGTTAATTGATTATCCCTAGCTTGTATCCTATACCCTAAGCCGCGAAAGCCCCGTTAGCGATATATGTAAATACTGTCATGTAAGCCTAACAGCGATCCGACTCTCTTATTAACAGGAGTTGTGTCGACGCCAGCGCGAGTCCTTTTTAAGGGTCTGTTTAAAAAGGGTTTTCTATATCGTACACGAAATCCCTTCGCGGAAACGTTCGACGAAGCTCTCGCTAGTTAAACCAAAGCAAACGCTCTTATCACGTCACGCAGGGCTCTTTTCTTTACAGATACAAAGGCATCCCAACTTTCAGAACTTTCGGAATATCAAATTCACCTAAGCATTGCATAGAAGCAAAGGAATCATTGGAAAAGCTGACCTATAGATACAATATGATGTCTCCCTCGAAAGGGAAATAGGGAAAATGAGAAGCGCATTAAAACAATCATCGAAAAACTACTTCCATACGATGTTGGCTTTCAGTCTGTACCATACAGATGTATCGTCAAGGAAAGTTGTTGAAACCCTGGCCAACGATCGAATTAGAATTCAAACCAAGCCGAAAAACGGTATTTTCACGAAGGACCTCTGAGAATTGCACGCCTTGCAATCTTTTTATATTTCTACGGTGCAAGCAGTCGCGGAGCGGCATAATGTCTCGTCTACTATATACATATCATTACCCCGAGCGAGCATTTAACAAGAATGAAATAAGAGCTTTGAAAGTACTGTTTCCATAGTATGATGCAAGGTTTGATACGAAATATTTGTCACGCTTACATCTCTAGCTCGGGCGTGCTGTTAGATATTCTAGATGCTAAGCGCCGAGATATCTTTCCTGATGAGAGCAGATGCATAAGCGCCGTTCCATCAATTTTGCTTCTGATTCGTCTATTATGCAGCTCCCCAGAATGTGAAGGAATATTACAAGGAACGCCCCGCACCAGTTGGCGGCCTATCAAAATCCTTGCAGCTGCATCTCTTCGGAAGTGGTAAAAATTTAAAGCACATTTCCTTTTCCAGTCACTTCCGGATTATGTACAAGGCCGTCGCGTCGATTTTTTACCCTACCTGAAGTGTCAAACACTTTCATCACGTCCCTTGTTCTAAAACGCGGGACGGCTGCATACGACATTATTAAATGTATAATTCCTCGCAATCCACAACAGGAATTCAGGGAACACATCGGGGATTCTCTTTCGAGGTGGATCATTGCGACATCACGTCCTTCCCCTATCTACCCTTTTTAGAAGCCCATCACATTAGAGTGAGAGCTCCACAATGTCCGCGTCAAAAGAACTAAATCACACGCCCTCTAGTGGAAGAGAACCCGGGACGCCACCTACATCTGAGGACTCGGAAGTGAACGTGCAAGCCCATTACGACCCCAGAGGCAGCAGATAGCCGTCGGTCGTGATCGAGGAGTACGTCGAATAAATACACGTCGAAAGGAATATCACCGACCACTGAACATGGATTTTCAATTTATTGCTTTGCTTTGCCTTCTATCTGCAGTGACTGGAGCAATTATTGCCAACTGCTTCAAATCAGCAGATGACGGAATTCCAGCGAGCTCGGGCGCATCAAATAAATGCTGCCAAGATATCTCTAGTTATTTATCGACATTAGAGAACCGGCTCGAAAATCGGTTCCAAAGAGTCGAAGTTATTGATCAGAGAATGGATTCGGTCGAGAGGAATATAGATTCGGTCAAACAGAAAATGGACTCGATCGAGCAACAAATAAATTCAATAGAGCAGCAAATTCAAAACCTGTGGGACCATAGACGTACGCAGAGCAATGAAGAGAAATTTATCGGAAAGTTAACCGCAATGGTTTGGAAAGCCTCCTTTCTGCGCGAAGCCCAAGTGTCCGTACGGCTCGACAACGATCATGAGGTCAAGCATCCTACCTTTCGCCCATATACAACGGGTGTGGTAGCGCGCAGGAATCGGATCTCAAAGTTCGTCTCAACAAATGCTTAAGTAGGTGGGATGCTACTTGTTTGCAAGGTATATCGATTCTCTGTGAAGCGCCGGTCGATCCGAATAATCCGTATTCATTCCCGAAATAACTCGTGGCGGCTTTCCTTTGGATGGGACGGATGTAATCACAAAGTAATCACAACAGGGTTCATGGTTAAAGGGATTCAATATGGAAGGATCAGAAGGATTTCTCAAAAGCTTGAGACTTAAGGCTTTTTTGTTATTCCTGTAGTCTCGGTTTTCATTTAAAAAGCCAAGATTGCGTGTATGCAGTAACATTATTTGTATGAGCATGCGCGCTGTGTTGTCAGCGTGACCTTTTTTCTGATTATGTACGCCCGTTGCAAATCGATTGCTATCAATTCGTATCTTTTATTTATTGACCGCCAGAGCCCCCCCTTGTGCAGATAGAGAACCATGTCTTTCGACGCGAAAGCGCGATTTCGAGCTTCTTGATAACCAAAATATTGCCACTATGGGGTTTGATGCTTATTGGAGGTAATTGAAAGGACTCTATAGCTCTAAATTTTACATTTTACAAATATATCGCGAAGAAGGCTGTCATGGCCAATGCGCCGTCAAAATGCAAGACGAACAAAACAAATCCAAACCAAAAGTATGAGCCAAAAAGAGTAGGATGAGGGAGGACGAAGGGAGTCTCATTTCGACTTATGACCATATACTGCCGAAATTTTCATAGGCTGAAACCATTAAGTATACAAGAATTTCGTTAGCGTTCGTTTTTTCTCCCTTTATTTTTTTGACGCTTGAGCATTTAGATCTCCAAGTCGTTAAACTTGGGTAATCCTCTCCTTAATAGACTGCTTCTGACGTAGGTAGATAGGTATAAGTTACTAAAAATAACACACTGACCGAATTAATGCACGTGTAGTCGAGACAACGCTTTAAGTATATAAAGACGGAGATCTTCCCTCCATCCCTCCGTTGCAAAACGCCGTTGAAAAACAACGGCCTTATAAAACAAGAAGCCCCAGAAACAATTTCTCTTCCAACATCGTATTCATACAACTATACCCTAAAAAACTAGCAAAAGTCTACTCAACAACCAACGTGAATAAAAGGTAGCCACTATTTCATCATTATCTAATCAGTTTCTCAGGCGAGGTAATATTCTAAGAAGTTAATAAATTTATACCCAACTTAGAAACCAACGTCGTCTACAATAAAACAAATACTTCCGAAATGTCCCGAGAGCATCGCAGCCACCAGCATCAGCACCACCACAACGATATTCGCTTCTGGGATTCTCCATTCCATGGTGCATGACCGAGTATGAATTTCCGCACGGCAATATTCATTGGATTTGCCGTAGAACCACCCGTCGACATGATTCGTCTGGCACAACGACCCGGACATGGACTGATAGCTTTGAAGCGAACTCCCATCAGCTAAAATCTATCACCAATATCGGAAGTTTTGGGACCATGGTGACCACCAGGGTTACTATATGAAAGAGAAAGAGAAGCGGTTCAAGGTTCCGTTCCATGGAGGGTCAATTACTTATTACCCTTCCGAAGAAGACGACTATGAGGATGATTACGATCATCATGAGCAGGACGACAACCATGACGACAGAGAAAGCTATACTAGAAGGAGTATCGACCATGAACGAGAGTACGAACATGACCACGAACATAGCTACGAACGTAGCTCTGAACATGAGTACGAAGAAGACCACGAACACAACCACGGATACCACCACAGACGCGACCGCGGACGCGACTACGAACGTGACCGGAGCCGCGATCGTAAGCGCGAACAGAGCAGCAAAGGGTCAGATTTGCTTTAGCGGCGATAAACCAGGGGCAGGTCCTATAGATAGCAAATTATTATCTTCGAGGTCTGGCTTGAAACTTCTAAATAGTTGGCTATAGATGGTGCTTCGTTTTGCGTTCTGGTTATTCGAAATTTCTTATGTTTCATTTTCTAGTTCATTAAAGTTAAGAGTAGTAGTGCGGATTGTCTTTTTCTGCGCTGTTTTACTCCAGCCCAACTACTCAGCTAAGATCGTGATAGTGAGCTATAAGTGTTTTTAAGACACTTTCAAAAGTTTGTGTTTTAGTTTGGAAATCAATCAAGCATCTTTGAAGCGCTCCAGTAAATCATAGAAGAACACTGATAATTAAGAGATTGATTCAGAAGATATCTCTAATATAAACACTTTCGTCCTACCCTTTCTTTTCCGTAACATCACCAGCACATGATCAAGCAGAGATATATCATGTCTAGGTGGCGAAAGCTGGCACCAGTAGTGAGGCTTACAAAGTTTTGTCAAAGCTTGTGCATTTAGATATTAGGTCGCCTGAAGTTTTCTTTTTCTCGACTTTACCACAGCGTAATTCAGTTGAGGAATAGGAGTTTTAATGAGGATAGCGATCAAGCATACCGTGCACGAGCTTTCCAGCAAGAGAACTTCCAAACAAATGCCTTAAATATCATTGAGTTGGTCCCGGACATGTTTTACATTGGCTTAAAGAATTTGAATAAATGCTTACTCTAAGGAATGTACTACTAACATCGCCCATTTCAGAGCATAGACCTTACTAAGTCAGCAAACAAATTGGTTCAGGAGGCCTAGGAGCTGTTTAGTTATGATGGATTAGTCAAGACACTAACTCATGGAAACCCCCGCTGGCTTTTAGTACATGTATAGAAGCATTTCAAAACAATTCTTGTTGTTGTCGTTGTTGTTCTTCTTCTTCGTCCTCTTCTTATTCTTCCTTCCAAAAAAAAAAAGAAAAGAAAAAGAAAAGAAAAGAAAAGCAAAGAAAAGAAAGGGGGGGAGGAGAGAGAAAGGGAACAGGACGAAGATATTAAGTATCATTAGTCCTCTAGGACTTGGTCAGTTATATTGATCAATAAAGATACATCAGGTTCATGTCATCGCTTGCGTGCTAACCAACCACGTTCCATTACTATAACCAGAAAGCTCGCTCGCAAAATTCACGTTTGACTTTTTTATTTTTAGAAACGGTAAGGCGAATGCACTAGATTCCAAACTTTTTATTTCAGGCTGTACATTTCAAACAAGAACGTGACACAAGCCTGTTATAGAAGCCGTCGCTGTTACAGACCGACAAGGTATTTCTACCTTAATGTCCACTTATAAATCAAATTTAACTCTGACAGTGTGGTTTTGTGCTGCCAACACTAGCTATCTATAATATCGGACCTCTTCTGTCGCTTTACCTACCGGCTGTCTTTCGAAGCGCCCTTATTCGGCCCCGGTCCCTGCTCTACTTTCAAACATCGTACATTTGATAAGGCTAAGATCTATTTCCGTACTGAATCTAGTGATATATTCCTAAAGATCAATACTATACTAATCATCCGTGATGTGACACAGCGGGAAATGGCTCGTAGAACTAACCGCACCGAAAATAAGAGTTCTAAATCCAAGCTACGTTCTGCTGAGACCGGGACAGACACAAGCGCATCACATAGGTCCCGCCAATCGTTCCGTGTGGATGACCTGTACTTCTAACCTGCTACGTGGCATTCCTTAGCTGTTAAAAATACTGCAGACAGATTCTCGTGTGCAAAGTCAATAATTTAGCACAACGATGTGGCGGTACCTCCAAAATTACAACAAGAATTCGCCGTTTCTACCTTGGCGTCTAGTTTATATTGTTAAACACGTGCTTAAGTTATTTAATCTTCGGTAATATTCCTAGGAAAACGGGGGAAGCATTTTCGTATCATTAGACTCTCGTAGATGCTCTTCAATGGCGACTAGGTATGCGGGAAAGGATTATATAAAGATCACCATTTCCCATTGTTCTACAGGTATGTAGTTCAAATAGTACGCAGAAAACCCTCATGGCAACAAACAAGACATCACCACCTTCTCAAATTATAACACCTTAATTTAAATACTGTGTATTTTAAAAACTCAAGTATACAAACTTTCAACCTACCTTGAGCTCTTCAGTCCAAACGGCTCCACGTATATCATTACACGGATAGAAAAAAAACGTCCACCTATCTTCGTTTTCACAATGCCTCAAGCTTCAGAAAACCATCGGAAGCATAAGCACACGTTGCATCATGGCGGCGGCCGGACATATGCGGACCAGTCGCACATCAAGTGTGGAGAGTCTTAACATAAGCAGGAAGAAATCCAAGGCAAGTGGAGTCGCAACTAGTCGCAAGTGGGAGGAATCTCGCACCAAGCGGCAAGAATTTCATAACAAGCGGAGAGAGACTCAAGCTTTACACACCAAGAGCCCTGGACGAGCAGGGTTGGCGGCTCCGCCGACCACAACTCCGACAAGATGCCCGTCCGAGAGTGGAAACGCGAGGACTCAGCGAGGAGGACTGAGACCCAGCGCGGAGGCGAATGGATCTAGAGCAGAGGCATTCGTGTCCAGTGCATCAACCTTTCCTGCTTTTACCCGTATTGGATCTCAATCCAAATATCCGACCTAGGTGATCGAGGGGATCTAGTCGTATCAGAACACCCCGATGTTAGCGGGACTCGTTCATCCTCTTTTGATCTTATTTATACAGCCATATGGTCTAAGCTTGATGTTTCAATTCAGGATCAGGACGATACTATTTTTACCTCGTAATACCTAATCTCTGTGATCAATATCTATTTATACTTCATCTTTGTATAGAAACACTTAGACCACTGGTGGTTCAATTTTCGGTCGATTTAAACATTGACAGGGTTTTATAATAACGAGATTAAGCAAGCAAGCGTCCCTAAATCGGGTTTATTTACGGCTAGTTTACTTTCCGCTCGATTCTTTTCATCATGTACCTTCAATTGTCGCATATTACGTTCCATAAGCTCAGTTTTTGTGTTTCTAGAAAGCAAAAAATCAAAAAAGAACTTGAGGCGCCTGAAAATAAATACTATAATATGTCAAAGTGCTCAGGATATCTGCTACAGGTAGGAAGCTTTAAATTTCGGTACGCTCAGTAGTTCCTGGACATATTAGGTCATCCTTATAAATAGTCAATAATAAATATTTCAAGTTCATGCTTATGGATGCATCCTAGGCGCAGGATATATGTAAAGCCGTCCTGCGAAATCATCGTCATGATCATAACACGCCTCGCTAAAATTCCGGATGAACGAACGACCAGCCCGGCACCGGTATTAGGTGCACGAAAATTAATTAAAAATGATCAATAAATGTCAATTTTCGCATTAGCTAGTAAATAGCTAAGTAAAATTTGGTCGCAACAGCTTAACGTGGGGCACTATCCTGCGAGCCAGTACCGGCCAGCGAGCTAGTTACTAAGACAACGGTAGCTACCATATAAAAAAATAAATAAATAGCTATTCCCGGTACTATCGTGGCTCCGGGCCCCTATATATATATATCCTAATAAAAAGCTTATCGATTATATATATTATAATTAATAGAACTCTATTTTATTAATATATTAAATAATATTAACGCGCTTAGATATTACTATAGCTAGTTAACTACCGTATTTAAGCCTAACGCCCGGATAAAAGAAAGTACGCCTAACGGAAGCCCTTAATAGCTATCGCGCCGGAAATAGACTGTCTCTTAATAAAACGGTATTATTTTATAGGGTCCCCTTTTAACTTTAAAGTACTAGAATAAAGGACGCCCGTATAAAGTCCTATATAGAAGTAGCCCTAGCTATAGCTCTTTACCGACGTTATCGAGAGTACTATTAAGGCCTAATATACTAAATTATATAGCTAGGGCTTCTCTATACGCTATAATATGCTACGTTATATGGTTAGAGAGCTAGCTAGCGGCGCTCAGATTAGTAAAAACTAGCCGAAACGCTTTTTAAGATAATATCTAAGCTCTACGCGGTATATTCCCGTATACTAGATAATAAGCGTAGCTATACGGAGTATCTAGCTATAATAGCTAATTATTTTTAAAAGTTTTAGAACGCCTAAGATAAATATAAACTTAAAAATTATAATATATATATCGATAAAAAAGGCTTTCTACGAAGATTTACCGCTAACGGTTAGATTATAGTTCTAGAGGCCTATAAATCTTAAAAATTTAAGGTATATAATAGTAATTAAGAGCTAATTACTATAATTAAGTATATTAATATAGACGGTAACGTACTAGCGCTAATAGTAGTATTTAAAGGTAAATTTTACTTATTAGACTAGTATTAAGGATATACGCTATACTTAGAGTAGTAGTAGGCTATTAGCGATAGCGGTATATTAAATAATAATCTAGGCGTTAAGTAGCTTCTACATATTTTTTTATTATATATTCTTAAGATTAAAGGGGGGCTTATACTATATTTATATTAGATAGGTATAGTAGTTATTTATTAATTAAATTTATTAAAATTTACTTAGATAATAAAATTATACTTCTTTATTTATCTTCTTATATTATTTATCTAATATAGTTATTAGATATTAGTATCTTTAGCGTTTATTAGAAGAGATATAGTAGGCTTATCGAGAACTTTATATACTATAATAGAGCCCTAATAGTAAAAAAAGACTTTATTTAGTTAATAACTAAGGCCCGCGATTTTAGTTTTACGCCTAATATTATATAAGGCGTTTAAAAAATACGCTAGAGCTATACTATTTAAACCTATATACGTATTAGAATAAATATCCCGATTTAATAAATAGCTATAAGAGCCGGTAAATATTAAAGAACTAGCGTAGATTATAAGAATCCCCCTTTAGTTTTAAGGCCTAGATTAACGGATTTAGTTACTTTCCGCGATAAAATTAACCTAGTACGGTATCTAACAATATTAGAGAAGATATTATTAACTAAACCTAGGCTTCTAGCGTCTATTATATCCCTATTTAATAAGATTTATAAGGCTATAGCTACGTCCTTTAAATAAGTAAATATATAGAAGGTAAAAAATATTAAGTTACGCGTCTAGAATCGAATTAAAAGGCAGTAGAGCCTAGTAGCTATATATATATAGTAAGGCTAAAGTATTAGATAATAGTAACTATTAGCGGGTATTAATACTATAAATATACGCATTACTAGAGTAGAAAACGTAAAGTTATGGAAGGGCTATATAGAGTAGCTAGTATAGGAGCTATATCTACGAGCGATAACTAGAAGAAAGAGAAATAGGATAGAGGAAGAGGATTAGGAGCTAGAACCCTATCTATTATTTATTTTACTATATAATTATTATATAATTTTAAATATGTAGTTAGTTAGGACCCTAGATAGTTCTTTTTATTACTATTTCGTAGTTCTCGAGCCTTCGATTATTATTTTTTTAATATATATATTTAATAGTTATTTTAGTATGTCTTAGCATTTCTTGGCATAGCTGGCTCGCTGGCCGGTGCCGGCTCGCAGGCTAGTGCCCACGTTAAAAGATTGTTTCAAACTGACTTATGCCAGACAAGACACTATAAGACGTGCGTGCTTTATAGAGCGGGATATTTCCCCTCTTTTGTCTAAGCGCCAGGCTGTTTGCTGGGCGGTACGATGACTTGCTTGAAAATACGGGGATAAACTCCTATCGATAATATATCTAGCATGAGATTAAGATAGCCGAAAACAGATCTGGTCTAGATCAAAATGCAATAGCGCCTTGGTCCCAAATCTATGGTTTATTTATTCATCCCGTTCCATTGTTTCGGGGTTGATTCCAGGCGCCGGGGAACGTAAGCGCTCATGCGGTGTTACGCGCTACGATAACTACCGTCATTCGTTGATAATCAACACGATAAATCATCCAAGGGTTCCACTTCACCGATTCCAGGCTTGTAGCTGACTGATAACAACGTTGTCTTAGCGCTGATTTGCGGTTTATAAAATCAGGGACGTGAGTTCTCCCACTAAGTGTGGGGTAATGTCAGTTTTCCAAATGACCTCTACGTCTGGGGGCAAATCATTCATTCCATGCGATCAAGCACCTTGATATCTCAAGATTGAACTATATTTATATCCATTCAAGCAGGTTAACAATTATAGCTCATCAAATTTTTTTTCGAGAGAAAAACGGAAAGAAATCAGCTCAGGATCCAGATGCTGCCCATTATCGCTATGGCACGCTTTCACACGGTCCCTATATTCAGAGATAGCAACGCCGTTTTCAAGCAGACGAGCGGAGTTCATGAAATCTCTAGAAAAGAGGGGAATAGAATACTAGACACCGTATCTTTGGGTTACTATTATCGGGTTTCTTTACACTAGTGTTTCACAAGTTGTTTATTCCGTCCTTGTGATCTCTAGTTGCATATGCCTGGAAACAGTTGGACGTTTCGATCAATGCATAATTATATAAGCGCCAACGCGTACACTGCTCGATGTTGAACATGACATTTCTCAAGATTTAACCGCCACCTCTAGCGAACGTTTCTAAGGCACATTCATCGGTATTTGTTATTCCGGTCTTCAGACAGGATAACATGGAACCAGTGGAGGCATGATAAGGAAGGCTTGTGGCGAAATTTACGTTCCTGGCTACATTTAGATGTTGTATCTCATGCAGCCGATCGACGTTCATCTCGAAATATTCCTCGACGTAGGATTCGGCGCAAAGGTCAGCAAATGGATGGACCTCTCATGTATCTTGACGAAGAAAAATCAGTGAGCAATGCCAAAAAGGCCTGCTGCGTCGGGAACATTACATCACGTTCTCTCCTACAATAGTACGATGCAGAGACAAGAAATACTCCGGCCTTTCTCTGGACCGAAACCGGTTTTTCAAAATTTCCTAACTTGTCTATAACTAAGGCTTCAGAATCCTCTCGGGATCGTATTGGCTGTTCTAAGTGCATATATCCCTCAAGTTCAAACCTTCCGAACTCTTTCCTGATAAAGTACCTGAGCTTTTATTACAATTTTGACCGAATGGACTCTAAAAAGACCCCTGTTGATGTGGAAGAGTGGCATTTTAATCAATTACAATACTCCAAGCCACGTCAACTCAGGAAGGCGGCTAGCATCCCCCTACCTGATAAACGGCAATACAAAGATGTACAATAAGCTACTAATAGACCAGGTACCAAATATCATACACAGCCTAGCTACAGTTGAGAGTGGCGACCGCGCAAGAAGCCGAGACGGGCACGCGGGTAATGTGCCGGTATTAAAGTATAAGGACTTACGGAACTCCGACCACCTGCTGCTCACACCCGTGACTGAACTCGTTACCCAATGGGTTCCTGGCAGAGAAAGGATTAGCTCGACTTTCGGGGCTTTTCAAAGGGGTTTCCTGAACGTTACAAACTTACATCCCGTAGATTTCCAGGCAAGGCTTTTACAAAATCCTTTCGGCTTCACAACTTTGCACATATTCTTGCCACTTTACCTCCCGTGAAAGTTCACACTGCATATCATATCCTTCGCCGAACGATATCCGGCCACTTAAGACCCACCTCAGCGTTAAAAAGATCAAGTTTTCCGATAGCTAGCCAAAGGATACATACTTCTCTTGGTTCCGTGATCATCAACACACAAACTCAGCGACTCGCGTTGTCCCGCAGTCTATTCCACATCAAAAAGAGACCGAACGGGGTTCTTACATCCATATATCATGCATGCAAAGTTCAGACAACAATTTGAAGAATGCAACCAGAAGATTACTTTCGTGCGAAAATCATCAGTTACTAAAGGTCAATTGACATTTCTAAAGGTTCCCGAATCACGTATATCACAACCATAAAGTTTTTCTTTAGCAACAATTGTCACAACCCTTTCGGCTTACCGTAGGCGAACACGCATCATTTTCCAGGTCTTGTATTGTGTACGAACTGTACTGGAATATTAAACCTCTGTGCTTGTTTCGAGACTCTATGGCAAGAATCTCAGAGTTCTATGATTTTTGTAACATTTCAGAATAGGGGAATTTTCTCCTCCAGCAATCATCACCGCCATTAATTGCGAACCTTCACAATATCCCTTAATCCATAAAATAAACCTATCCTACGAAATAGATGCCTCAGGATCCTTCTCTCTTTCTCCCCGATGAAGTTTATTGAATCTTTTCTCATTCTTCTCCGAATTCCAACGCGTAACTTACAATTACTCTCAGGGTCGAAGTAAGTTACTTACCCACATTCCAGCTTGCAGCCATAAAGCCTTTTCAGTTGCACCAAATCGTGAAGACATGAAATCAACTCGTGATTTCCATCTCTAAACTTACAACCATAACATTTCCCAAGAAAATTTTGATATTCGATAAGTAGAAATGGCCAGTTCATCGTACCTTTAGTATAATCCCAGAGTTACAGCTTCTAAACTACTCTATAGCGCAAGGCTTTATTCCGAATTGGTTGCGTTAGCTGTTCGATAATCTCGAGAGCAGCTTTCGTGGTGTATAAATTAAACTTGTTCAAGGCAGAAAATGATGTACATGTTCGTCATAGAAAATCAAAACCACGTCTTCGTAATTTACGTGCTCGCTCAGATTTAACATCCGTTCATTATTATGTTGCACATTTCTGCTTAAACACGGTCTAATACTAAACTCCCATAAAAGGCTTCGACTTTTCATTGGTGCGTCAAAGGTCATCACCTTAGTCTCGAAACCAGCCTTGCATATAAATGCGAAAGAAAAATGTTTCCAAATGACCAAATTTTGCTCATATCGTTCCAAAAGCTTGTGATAAACAAAATTACACGAGACTGAAAAATGTTTTCCCACCACCCACGCGCACTTCGACCATTAGCCGAATCGTGCTCGTTATACGAAAAGAGGATTGATTCAACCTATATTGCTGAAAAGACGTGTCACTGATTAATCTCTCAAAGAATCATAGCGGAAAAGTACAACCAATGGAAGAGGGAAAAGAAAAGAAGAACTGACAGTAGAAGCAAAAAAGGGGAAGAAAGAATTTGACCGAATTGGCTAAAGCAGCCATCGAGTAAGTGCGAAGAAGTGGGTTTACGAAAAAGATGACACGCTGGTATCGGTACATCGCGTGTCGAATGTCTTCAGATGACTGTGCGCTTTCTTTGAGCCAGATGTACCGGTACCCCTCCATAAGATACATTTCTCATCTGTTATATAGCTATATCAGCCAGTAGTATTGGTGTCTACGGTTTAATAACGAAAGAGGGCTTGCAACGTGTTCGGGTGGAAGCACATCCGGCCTTGTCTATTCTCAATCTAGTCTAAATTTGCAGGATAAACGGGGAATTATTTTGAAAAAAAAAAAGAGAATCTCCGCAAGGACACGCGTGTCTGGAACATCATCACTTTGACGTAATGTAGGACTCATCGTTTTCCTCAAACTAGGCTATCTAATAATATAACTTAGCGTTCCTTCAGATTACATATATAACGAAGCGATATTTATGAGCTCTGGACTCTGATTTCTAGACTGTGAACTCTGGACTCTGGACTCTGAAAACCTCATACTTCGTGAAGATTCAGATCCAAAATACCCCAAACGGGCTGTTATACGTTCGGCCAGTTGCAAAAAGATTAAGCTTTCAGTGGTAAGAAAAGCCGAAGGAGTGGTAGCTATGCGGTTGCCAGGTTAATTGCGCTTCTTTTTCGCATTAGACGGCGATACCGATGTTTTGAAGTCGCCTCATCCGGCCTTCCTTTCGTCTAGAAGCAAGATTGCAATCATTTAGGCTTTAACTTGGTCCACCGCCGTGATGCTCATTTACACCCCCTATTCACCTGGCCCCGGCTATCTCGTGCATTTAGGACTTGATTAAGGAGATTACACGCGATACGAATGGTAATATAGGTATTCTTTTATTACTTTAACTCAAACAGGACCCGCCAGAAAGCCTTCCAGTTTAATAAGAGTAAATATCGAACGGCACAACGGCTATTTAGCTCATCTAGGATCCGCCTCGGACGCTTCCGCCGGTGATAAAGCAAAATTGGTGTAATTCGGGGGTCACCACACCCTCTTTATAAATTTAGAATTAAAAAAATGCCCTCACAAATTTTTCGAGGGAAATTAGTTCCACTACATTTTCTCGATATCTTTCGTTTTATCGTACACACTCTACGTTGGTATCATCGCATGTAAAGTCGGCAATCCAGCAAGGCTGTGACGAAAATTTGTTAAAAATATGACGCTAAAAAGAAACTTAGAAAGTTCAACTTTCTCATTTGAGAAAATCGAACTTTTCATTTTTCTTTTCCTATTTCGTTATTCTTAGTATTTTTTTTCCTATCTACCGTAGTCTGTAGCTATATAATGAAACTAAGAAAAAGATGGTGTAGTGAAAAAATAATCCTCCTTTTGACGATTCAGAAGAGAGTATTAGCGATGGAGGGGTGTTGATGTATTGTGGTATGTGAGCAAGAGATGCATTGCGTTGTGGGTGCATAGGCAACGGAGGATTAAGAGGGGAAGATCAAGTGTCGTTACTTTTCTTCGTTTTTCCCTTCGAGTTTCTTGACGGGATTGCGCTTAGGATGTACTAAAATGGATCGCGATGTACCACGTAGTAAACGCCGCTAACGACCCTGGAAAGGTCACCTCGGCCGACGGCGTAGCCGCTAGTTCAAACCTAGAAATGGGGTGTGTGCTTTTTTCCCCCATGCTCTAAGGGCTGGGGCGGTCGAACGACATGATTTGCGGACCTGCTCAAAAATAGCCATATCCTGATATGATTTCTTTACTATATACGAAGAAATTCAAATGATATCAGGAGAAACAAGTGCATCAGTAATTCTCGGTTGTTTAATGATTTAACTGTTCATAAGGCAGCCTACCGTAAATTGACGCCTGATAAGGCAAACAATCCCATTTCGCCGATGCACAGACACGAGTTACGAAACAGTTAACGATCATCCTATTCCTCCTTGACAAGAGGGCATTGGGGAAACAAAAAAGCAACGATAAACGAGCGATTGCATGCGAAACGAGGGGTGAAAAAAAAAATTTCTCTCGCAGAATTCCCGCCCCGTTCTTGCGTCTCACTTCCGACAGCCGATCGTCTATCGAAGAAAAAGAGGGAAATAAAAAGTCCCTCGTAGCTGTAACGAGGAATTTAAAAAATAAAAAAAACTGCCCGTATGTGCGTTTACGGTGCCAGGAAAAGAATGGTATTTTAAAAAAGACACATAGTCGATCATTGCATCAGAAGATGGACTCGAACTCTCTACTACAATTATCTTGTGATAAAGAGAGCTCTGATTCACTTAAAATGCTCGCGGGGAGTGTACTTATTTTTTTTTTTCCCGCGAGCAGACAGGGGTTTGGACTTTTCCGTCTATGACCTTCGGTGGAGCTCTACCCTCCATTACACGGCTTTTACGCTAAAAATTAACGCCCCCAATGTCCATTAGTTCGCCCACTAGAGGATTAGGTGGAAAACAATAGTGAATAGCTATGAAAAACTACTGCAGAACAGGAAACGTTTGAAGATTTATAGTTCTCTAACCGCGGAAGCTAACGTTAGCGTAAGAGTAATACGGAATCTTTAACCGCAGTGCGCAATGCAATCTCACAAAGTACAAGCAAAAATACGGGTTTGAACTAAAAAAAAAAAAAAAAATGATCAAATCCTGCTTGAAGACTAGCCGCCTTACGCCGCAAGCTCCCCCCATCCCATCGCAGAAAGAAACCTTTGCAACAAAAAAAGTACCTCTCATGTACCGCACTCCTTTTTTCACAGGCTCCACTTTCTTTTATACAATGTACAAGAAATGCAGGTGTTCTGGGCACGGCAGGAGATTAAGAGCCCCCAATTTTCGAACAAAAAAAATTTTAAACTGCCTTGCAAAGTGCCATACTAACAGGACTATCTTGTAAACAAGCGCGGGACAACCTAGAAACCTTTGCAACTTTTTCTAAGACAACGTGAAATCACACATGTTTAACAAGAAGGAAAACCGCTTATGACGGCTAATTCAGATACTAAAAAAGTTGATATTTACAAGGGAATCATTTTAGAATGACTACATTGAAGTAGAAAGAGAAGGAGAAAGCGCTTATGATCGTGAAAGGAAGCAACAGGAAATTTCAAACAGACGTAAAGAACAGGGTCAGGAAGGCAAGGCGACAAAAACCTTTATAAGTTGTATGACCGGTGTACAGGCCGTTCGAAGAAATCGCGCAAGGAAATACTGAATAATACGACACAATGAAGTAAGAAAAAATGCTAAAAAACCCTGTACTTTCCTAAATCAAATCAATAAAGAAAACGATCGTAAGTGACTCCCGATCATTGGGTTAACCAATCAAGGTTTGGTGTCCAAAATCAAGCGGTTTCAATGTCCAAAATAAAAATAACAATGCGCTGAAGACGAACGTATGCCTGAGAAGAAACCAATAATATAAGAAAAGCATATAGTAGAAATGCGTGTACAAATTTAACAACAATAATGTAACAGGGTGTAATATAAAGGTATACCTGAAGTTAACAATTACAAAGATGCCCAAAAAAAGTCATAACAGAATATTGTAAACGTGATCTATAATAAAACCGTTGAGAAAGCCGAAAGTGAAAGGCAAGGAATGTGACATGAGAACCAGGTACAGGGTTCAAACGAAAAAAATAAATTTTCTTTAAAAGATAATCGCTCTATAAACTGGTCGATGGATTGTAAGACAGCTTGAGGCCTGCCCCGAGCAAACCTATCGAGCTTCCTAACAATTGCAAAAAAAACAATGGAACACTGCTAAAAAAAAACATCTCATGCGGGGAATGGAAATTTACATAGGAAAATAAGTAGTTCTGAGGGTATAGTCGAAAAAAGGAAAGAAAGTATTAAAGTGAGGTATTGAGGGGACAGCAGAAAACGCTTTTCTAACGCGATCTAAAAACATCAAGGCGGAATGAAGGATGAAAATGTGAAATAATTAAAAATATAATCAAAAGAAAAGAATGATGCAAAATACATGTAAGGATTCAAAGAAAAATGATTCAGGTAAAAAAAAAATTAAAAAAAATAAAAAAATAAAACAAGAATGTAGAACTAGTCCAAAACATGAAGTGGTCAAGGAAATGTCGAATCTGGGATTACATGTAAGGAAGTAAAATAAAAAACAAATAAATGAGAAACTAAACCAAAATGAAGTCGAAAACCAATACGGTTATTTGAAGAATGATAAGTTAAAGCGCTAACGAACACAAAAGATGCCATTAAAATGCCGAAATCCCAACGGGACAAAACTTGAGCAGACGCCATCCAGCAGAAAATAAAACCGTGAAATCCAGGGTATTCTTTAAATAACAAGCCTTTAATCCTGTAATACCGTAAAAGGGGGATCGGAGAAGACGAAATTCCGAGCGGTCATGTAAAACGCAAAATAATACCCTTGGATAGAAGGGGAAAACAAAACATCCGCGGGATGATCGGGCATTCTTACATTGGGTCGGGGACATATTGCCGCGCAACACATCGAGAGCGTTCCGACTCGCGTCATGTTGGGCCTCCTTCTTCGTCTTCGCCAGGCTGAGGCAAGATGTTTGGCCATTCAAGCTCACAGATGCCTTCCACAAAATGGAGTCCCTCTCCCTCCATTAGATTCGTAGACGTACTCGGGAGGTCGTCGGTGTTGCTTATCTGCCCACTCCTTAGCTCGACGGTTGCTTCGGATCGCTGCGGTTGAGGTAGGAGTAGAGTGGGTGGGGTACGAGTAAGATTCGAAGCCAGGCGGCGTCGGCGTCGCAGGATAGTATAACGCCGGATCGCCCATATAGGTGGAACTTCTACTGAGCTGCCCGTGCTCATATGGAGTCATTCTGCCCCTACTTCCACTCATCGGTGTCCGGCTGTGCGAGTGTTGTGGCCCTTGCGCACGGTTCCAATTGTCATAATAACTTTTGTACTGCACTGCAAGAGGCTCAAAAATCCTTTGAACCAACTTCGCAGGACGTGCCACTTGTCGCTTCCCAAATCGCGATAAATACCGGCTATGTAAGCTTTAAACAAGTCCGCCAACCATATTTCTGTCATATCGTAATTCAAGCCCTTGTCGATTTTTAGCCGCCGCGCGGCAAACGCACAAATGTATGGCTTACGAGCGATTCGTGCAGTTGCTTATTGCAAGAGAGACAGTCAGCGGGGAATTTGAAAGAATGAACGCTCTTTTCTAAGCATATCCGCTCTCTTCTTGAAACTCAGAGGAAAAAACAACTTTCGTGTTATTGTAACGGGCACAGGACCATCTTACAGAAAGATCATATTCTCCAAGGTCGGGAAAGAGTTCGTTCAGCAGGTCGGCCGCTAAAGCCTTCAGTAAGCTGTCTCCTAGGAATTCCAGAGGAGAATCAGCCGGCATGTTTGAATTGTAATCTTGCCCGGTATATGAGCTACGAGGAGTGTAAACTTGTCCTTCTAGCGATGGATCGCGGAAACGATGAATTCGTGGCGGTGGAGGCAATTGAGATTCGATGATTGAGCAATTCGAAAACCACGCGCCGCCGGAGCGGGAGAGGTGCTATACATATTGTCGAGCTTTGCATACTGTGAGTACTCCCGTCTAAAATGATTTCTCGATTCCATTTTCGCTTTACGGGTATCTGGAATAGTAAAAAGGTCGCGCTCGGAAAAACAAAAGGAAACTAGCAAGGTAAAACCAGCCTAGGGGTGTAAATCCGCTATACAATAGAATACAATTTGATACAAAAAAGTTTAAATAATTTTTAAAAAGAAAATAAATATAAAAAAATGCAAGGCCTTTTTTTTTCTTTAAAAAGGGGAGTTGGTAGCAGGTTATTAGAGCTCAAACTGACCTTGCTTGAACCCAGCAGTATGGTAAATTTGGGCTTGCAAGCTTCACCTATGATAGCTGAACGTATGCGAGTTGGCGAACCTAAAAATTTTTTTCTTCTGATGGAGCTGCGGATTTTGCAGAAAAGGAAGCTTCTTCGTAAACTCTAGACCGTATCAACTAAAAATGTGGTCTCGACGGGAAGTCCTCAAACATTTGCAGAATGAATCCCAATTCGATGTAGGCATGGACTTGCAGAAGCTGCTTCTGCTGCCTCCTTTTAACTCAATCTCAGAGGCAGCTCTTCGTTTGACGACTGCGCTGAGTAGCTGTACTTCATTCGGATACCTCGCCGCATTACGTGAAGTGAGTGGAGAACGAGAACAAAGGCACCGGCGTGAAAAAAAAAGGGTGTTATTTCCTTATTTTCTTTTTCCGACTTTTTTCCTTTTTGCACTCGATGTATATCTACCATGAGTACCTTCAGGTTAGTTACTTATTCCCTTCTTTCTCTCTTTCTTTTCTTTTCTTTTTTTCGTTCATGGACCATATTCCTTTTTCTTATCTCTTCTACCTTCTTCTGCCTTCCTTGTAGAGGTGTATAGGTCTAGTCCAAGCCTTTAAACGGCGAAGAAGATTGGACATCGAAGCTGGTAGCGGGCCATCAGGTGATTAGAACAAATATGCAATAACGTCGCGCCACACGCACATCGCGGTCCTAGACGCAGTTACTGTTCAGAGAACATTAGCGACGACAGTTCGTTGAAAGCAAACGGGGGCGGTAATATACTCATCGAATCCTTGGAATCGGCATTCCTAAGCCTTAGTCAACAAGAAAAAAGAAAAAAAAAAACCGAAAGGCACCTCATGGTACTTGTCCGAGTTCCTATTTTTGCTTTCTTTTCCCCCATCCTTCTTCTCATTCTTCCTTTTTCTTCCTCTTGTCTTTTCTTTTTCCTTCCCCCTTTCCTATTTCTCTGCAAAATATATTTTAATCCCAAATACCACCACAACCAGTTAGTGCCAATTCCGATTATTTTTCTTTTCTTCAGGATAGAGTATAATAGTATTATATAAATCTGATGTTTCTCCACTTCAATGTCTTCGCTTTCTGTATTTTTCAGGGTTATTGTTTCTTATTGTTAGTTTCATTGTATTCTCTTGTTCCCGAAGAGACGCTGGGAGGGGGAATACCGGATGTACCTGCCAGGAGCGCACAAGGCGTAAGAGCGAGAAAGGTATCGTAACAGTCCGATAAGAGCAAGCAGAAACGCGATTGTGTGTCTGGTCCTACTTTTTCTTTTCTTCTTTTTTTTTTTTTTTTTGGTTATTTCTGTCTTTTGAATCATGACAAGGGTGCCTTAGGTTTACCCAAATAAGCAGCCACCGCGCGCGGAACAATCATCCCGGTGTGTAAGAGGAAAAATCAATCTGCATCAAACGTAAAACAGTCGTTATTAGTATAGTATAAAGTGATCTATGTAGACTTAACAGCCAGCCGGCGCACTCGGGCGCTTAATATGCTCAGCGACCAAAAGAGATACTCAATACGACACTTTTTTAAGCCTTGTACACCCATTCCTTTGGTCTAAAGAAAAAAAAAAGAAAAGAAAAAGAAAGGGAAAAGTCCAAACACAAACAAGTAGCCAAAGAGCTTGCGAACGTAGCCAGATTACCGAGAATTCGGATAAAGAATTTTTTTTTTCTCAATGCAGCGGCGTGTTTCGATAGAAAATTACAAAAAAATATTTTTTTTTTTTTTGATTATTTTTGATTTTTTCTAGCAAGAAAAAAAAAATTACAGTAATACGGAAAGTAACACAATAATAACAATAATATACCCTCAATTAGCATCTGAGGCCGTTATCCCGCAGGTGATTTAAATACTGTCGATATCCTTCCGGGCTTCTGAGTAGCTAGCTGCAAGCAACTTGTTAGTACCACATAAACAGGAGGCTTTCACTTCAATTGGAAGGAAAACCTCATACATGAACAATTACTGAGAAGAAACAACAATAACTTAGAAGGCTTTGACCGGCAGGTGGGGAAAAGGAGGATTCAAAAGAGCTTTCAAAATTTCTTTCTTCCTTTTTCCTTTCCTTTTTTGTCTTTCCTTTTTTTTTTTCTTCTTATTGGAATTAACTGAGACCCCCAGACACTTTGCCGTTTCGAGCTAGACAATAAGAAATTGATCTCAAACAACGCCGTTCGGAAAAAAGGAAACAAACATGGGAGTTAGTAGATCCCACTTGCCATAATAAAGCTTCAATAGACTTTTTTTTTTTTTTTTTTTTTTTTTTTTTCCTTCTTCGTCTTTGTCGTGCCACGTTGCTATTGCTGTGCCCGGCGCCGGAAAACGCTGTTGTGTTGTCCAGGCTCATGGCGGTTATCGAACTACCAGGGGGCCCAGGAACACCGAAGTCAGATGTGGATCGGCAGTTCGAAGGAGGAGAAGAAATGTAGAAAAGAAACGGGCGGGTAGACCCTCTGCTTGGGCGGAACAAGTACTCCACCCGAAAGGCTCTGCAAATGGCTCCTCGCTCTCAACCGCTCACCTGCGTCGCAGATGAAACAGCTGCAGACGATGGCGCGGTGGATATTGACATTTACTGCCTGATGATTTAAAGGATTGGTAAGGTTGTTAACTTGGAAGAAAAGTGGGGCGGGGTTTGGAGTTTGGCGATTTTGCAAATTTTTTTTTTTTATTTTCGGGAAATTTGCGCGAGGGGTAAAGAAATTTACAATAATAAAATAAAATAAATAAATGAATAAACAAATAAATATTGCCAGCAAAAACAAATAAATCAGCAGTAAAATAATTATTTTTATTCTCTCACTGATGATTTGTTTTGTTTATTACTTTCTTCTTATTCTGAACAATAATCAAAATCTCTTCGATCTTCTGCTTTTGAATTATGTAGGAGCAATCAATGCATGACCCCACTATTACGGCCAGCAAGTTTTTTTTTTTTTTTTTTTTTTTCAAAGCTAATGGATTCGCTGGAAACCTGGTAATGTATATATCTCTCTTTGGCTCCTTAGCTTCTCCCTCCTCCGTGCTGATCGATCTGGTGGATTCCTGCGCGATAACGCCACCAGAGACATCTTCTTTTCCTTGGAAGTTTGCGGGAGATGTAACCAGGATGCGGAGGAGGAAAGGGACGCCCGATGTTGTGGATGCATACAGTAGACAGACCGTCGCAAATGTCACTAACGCTTCCCCTTTTTGTTTAGAACTCGGTACATCTAAAGAGGCCCTCAATCCTCCAGCAGCAGCAGCAGGGCAGCAGCCACCAACCGATCTTCAAGTGATTGTCACAGGCAATTTGTCATTCATTATTGCTGAGCCTGCATGGCGCTCTCCCTGTGGCCATGATCGTCCGAAGTTAAGTAAGAGAGAGGAAAGGCCGATGCAGGTAGCTGGTCGGTGGCTCGATTTGATCATGAGTTGATTGGGTGGACTTTGCAGATCATAAGCGCCTCTCTCCCGTCGCTGCACTGCAAAACGCTCGCTTGTACTTATTGCGGCGCCTACGACTTACCCTCCTCGGGATGGAAAGACACGGCTCGCTATATGCTTTGATTTATAGAAGCACTCTCGTGCTTTTTTTTTCGTGGGCTTCCTTCAACATCTGTCGTGGGCACAACAGCTTTTGCGAAAGCCGAAGCTATCTCTTCTGACCAACTACCAAAAAAAAAAGAAAAAAAAAAGCCTCTTGCCGCGCGTGAGGAATCCGAGTGCATCTCAAACGCAACCATACCAACACTTTTGGATCGATTTTGCAGAAGCATGCATCTGGTCAGATATAAGTACGCCTCTATTTCCTCCAAGCTATATCGAATGGATTTTATTATTTACTGAAACAGGTTTTTTTTTTTTTTTGAATATCGAGCTAATCTTGGTGGCGTGGCGTGCATCGAGGCGTAGGGATCTCTCGGCGGCTTGATCACGAAACTTTTAGCACATGTCGGAAGAGCGACAGCTGTTCCCCGCCGGCTATCGCGGCGCTTATAAATCTCCACAAAAGAAAATTACTTGATCATGGTATCGTCATGAAAGGTAAGTTAATATTGGTTAGAATTTCTTATCGCAATTGCGCAAGCCGTCCGCACCTTCCTGCAAGAAAACGAACTTCGAATCACGATCACAGAAATGTTACAATGATAATATTCTCCGCCTTGCTTGGTTTCTAAATCTATGACAAAAGAATTGTTAGTTTCGGCTAGATGCTTGTTCAATTTCTCTTCTTTCTGAGTTCATGGCACAGTTACGATCCAAGCGCGCAACGGTAAGTGCGCCTTGCCCTGGAGTGCGACCAGTCCATCGACCATGGAAAGACACCAAAGAACCCTATCAACTTCTGATTGAGAAATTGCCGGTCAGAATATGCCGCGGTTTCTCTCTTCCCGCTCTACCGCGCCAAAAACTGGTACTAACCGCTTTTGAGAAGCTTGCTGACGCGCGCTCTATCAGGGATCACCGTTGATGAAGTTTTGACGTTTGGCAGCCAGAAACGGCTGGTGGGCTATTGAAGCACGAGTTCTGGTACTCTCAAGCCCTATATTGATTCCAAGGGACAATTAATAAATTTACTAGCCCCTGGTATGATATATCTCGTTTTATTTTATTTTATTTTATTTTATTTTTTATAAACAAAAAGGTATTCAAGGATCAATGCTGATGCATTCCCCGAACCCCTCATGGCTCAAGGGCTATTGTGGAATTTTCGAGATCAATTTCCTGAAAGTCGCTCAGCTTCCTCTTTTACTCTAGCAATCAAACAGTTTGCCGGAGACGGCCCAAATAAATCGCTCGAGGATGAAAATGGAGGATTGTCTCCATCTACCGGACACGGTACGAGCATAGTCAGGTGACCATCCAATTCGTTTATTCCAGAGCCAGAGATCAAACCATCCGACGACCAGAATTTGGCATTGTTCATTATCGCCATATCCATTATTGTGGTATCAGGATAGGGGAGAGACAATGTGGCAGATCGCTACTTTTTTTTTTCCCCCCATGGACATCTAGCCTCACTGGTCACGAGATCAACATCGAATTCAGAGAATAAGCGCTACGCAGTAATGTATCGCCAGCTATCGGACGCTTTTTATCTTATCAACAGGTCCTTCCCACATTCCCGGACGTTCACACATTTGTCGGAAGTCTGTCCGAGTGCATACTGATGGAGTGGTGAAATAGATCACAATAACAGCCCCCTTCGCCCTTACGGTGAAGCGAAGTAGCGGCTAGACGGAGGAAGGTCATCTATTCCCCAAAGGACCCTGCCCCACAGCGCTAACTCTTCTAACTTTGCTATTGACTGGCTTATATAGGCCATAAACGCCATACGGCCTTAAATCTCGAAACCTTTTCTTTTCTTTCGATAATCGCGCCTCAAGGAAATTACCGTCACTTCACGAGCCCTTCTGTCGCTCCACCTCAATACGATCATATCCACAAATTGTAGCCAATCGTCACCGCGCCATGCGCTTGGGGCGGTACGCTCTGCCGCAGTGGACTGAAGTGTGATAAGCCGCCGGCTATGAATCACCTTTGAATTAAAGAAGATATCGCCAAGCCGCGCAGGGCTTTTTATTTTTTTTTTTTTTTGATTATATTGGGCAAACTTATTTTATCGCGAAAATGTCAAAACACAAGTACCGGTACTCGAGATACATTTCTTCCCCACCAAATTCTCGCGGAACACGCCGCGGTAGGGTAACAATCAACACCGCAAATAATTCCAAAGCTCCAAAACGGTTCGCCCTTCGATGTCACAGTCATTAACATTAAGATCTGCTTTATTTCAAAAAAAATTTCCCGTCTTTGATGACGACAACTTTTGTTCTGCCCATTTTTCTTTTGTCTCCACGCAATTGCGTGAGATTTGGAATTGTTCATTAGGTCTATTTGCTTCGTGGCATTTTTGCTCGATGGCAATTTCGACCGACGGACCGCTGCTGTTTTGGAGCCAACCTCTTAGTGTTTTCCTTTTTCTTCTTAACTTCTCGGACGATGATGCAATTGTAGCAAACCAGCGGGAATGATTCGCTGTTCTTTTCGCGTGATTTTAATACTTATCAACTCGCCCTGCAGCTATCACCTGAGCTAGGCGAGCCACGCTAAAAAGTTTAGTCCCCTTTTCTCCACCCTTTGGAACCGCGTGAAACCGAGTATCGCTGCTCGTGTAATTCCCGGAAGGCAGGCCGTTGATCCGACGGCGCTAGCGGTTTTCCGTTTCTTTTCTATTCCAATTTCTATTTTCCCTCTCGTTTGCTTTTTTTTTTCTCCTCTTTTTTTGATTTTGGCTGAACAACTCCAGTACCTAAATCATCACAAGTTTTTTATTTTCGTTTCGTTTTTCTCTAAACGGAGGTTGATCTTTCATTCTCTTCAAGCCTGCAGAATGCAGAAAAACCGGCGACATCTTTGCCCGACTCGACTTAAGGACTTCTGTTTCGCTCCTATTCGCTCTCATCCCGTTTGCCTTCGGGGTTTACTCGGAGACTGTTCGATGAAAATTCTGCACACGACACGTGCAAACCCAAAAAAAGGAGTCCGCTGGCTGCAGGAAATTTTATTGCACAACGGGAACGAGCGCGAACACGCGAGGAAAAAAGATTCGTCACCTGAAGCGAATTGGGTCGCGTTGACCCTGCAAACTCGCGCTCGTTACCGTATCATGCGAAAAACAATCTTTAATTTTTATATATATACACCTGAGATATCAAAGTGCCATTCTGGTTCCTTTTTATTTTAATTGTTGTTTTTCTATCGACACTTATTCGGTTCGAATTCCTTTTATCTTCCCTTTCTTTTGACACCAAAAAAAAATGGTTTACCTGCAAAAACGGGACGAAAAGTTGGCAAAGAGTAAATGTGGTTTGCTTACGCACGCGTTTTGCGCCCAGAGCGAATTGGTATGACAAATTTTCGCAAACTGGTGAATGATTCCCTTCTGCCTTTTTTTTTTTTTTTTTTTTTTTTTTGAGGGATTGTTTTTTCTAGAAACGGGATATATCTTATCTGAGGATTTTTCGCATCAGTTATTTTTTTTCCGGCCCGGCGCGATATGACTTGCGTCCGGATCAGATAGATAGTTGGATAACGCGAGCGGTGTTTTGAACTTTATTTTATCGTTATCGAGATATAGAATGAATGCGTGAATATTATTATACGATCCAACGAGCTATTTAGTGATGAATTCGTGCGTATGCGATGTGATAATAGAAGACCATGAGCAGAATTGCAAATATATTTTCTAGATAGGATCTATAATTCCGATCGCTTCTACGATGGATTATAGAATTATCAACTGCCATTGCTCACTTTTATAGAGCAAGCGTTCATTTATCGGACCTTAAATATATATACCACTAGTTCTTTTTTCTTGTTTGTCGATTTTAATCAGAAGCAGATATATTTATAGAGGTTTCTTTGAATAATATATCCGTTTCTCTGATATTGGCGTTCATCTCTACGATCATGGTATGGTCGTCTGGAATTCCTAATTGGAGATCTGCTAAACCAGCGCTTAACGCAGGAATTTTAGGGACACATTGCTGGAGCATGTCCGCCGATCTGCTAAGCTCAACGCTCAGCGCTTTAGGAAGCCATGTCGATGTGTCATAGGTTTCAGCGCCGGCTTATATAAACTTAGTATCGCGACTATTTCTATGCCGGCGTATATTTTGTTTCTCTCGTAGTCACTTAGAGCAAACGCTCTCGTTGAGGTAATAGACCTATCTTTCAGTAAATCAAATACTCAAGACGTCGATCGATAAGTGGAGAATCTCATAGCATGGAGGTCTCGTGTCGTGCTTTCGTGCAACTGATATGATCACGTCCGACTCCTCGTGCCATCCATATAAGCAAATAAACGCACTACACCAGAGGATATAGGCCAAATTTAGCTCAGCTGTGCTTTACTTCGGGGTTGCGGGCTAAAAGAAGTTAATTTATGTAATGAGATAATCCAAGTTTCTCTTCTTTCACCTGGGTTTATAACGTCTGGCGCTACAGGTAATATTTATGAGTAGATATAACTAAAGGGGAACTCTCAACTGTGAGAGCTACCATCGAACAAATATTCGTATTCAGTATTCCATCTGCGGGGTGTGCTCCCGCGATGCATGCCCGTAGACCTTCCTGCAACAGTTTTAGAGAAGAGAGGAGTCTAGATGCGAATCTAGCCTGTTACCAAAACTATACAGACAAAAAAAAAAAAAAACAGGTCCAATTGGTATCACACTATGACAAATTAGTAAACGTTGTAGAAGATCTTATTTGATGGAAGTCAATGGGTACTACATATTGAAAAAGCTCACTATTTGTTGACGTGCCAGTGAAATTTAGTAGGCCTGGCATTTTCTTATGTATGTAAACCAAGCCCCCTTTCCGCTTAGATCTCGATATAACATCAAAAGCCATAACTCTTTTTCTGAAGGATAACTTTTAAGCCACAGCGGTTCAAGAGAAAGGGGGTGTATCTCTGATTCCCCTCTCGATAGAACTAAACTAGTGACCATTGCCAATATATTGCGTCAATAACGACACTGCTCCATACAAGTAAACAAAAAGACGTGACTGAATTTTCAATTAAAATAGAAATAACCTACGGAGCAAGGATGAATTCTACTCTATACGCTGGTAGACTATATACGCTTAAAATACGGATACACTGATACATGTGGCTTGGGTGGATAGGAAGATTATATCAGGGCTAATCTCTACTCTATCTTTACGGCCATGACCTATCTATTTACTAATATTTAATAATTCATTTACGTTACTGATCAAGATTAAGAGGCCGTAAGAAGAGTGCAAAAGGTAATTTATTTGTTATGAGATTTCCGATCCATATTACGAAAGCTTGCATGCAATCCATCAGTGGCTTGTAAGTCGAAACTGGATTATTGCCCCTTGAAGCAATCGCTTTTTACATGACTGGCTCCCCAAACTCGACGTCACCGCTCTTTTGTCCAATTCAAAGAAGTCTCATTAACCATTTACTTAAGGCCAAATCCTGTTGCGTGATCGCTGCTTTTTTTTCTTTTTCTTTTATATCTCGGTATTGAATGCGCGGCGTATAGCCTGGTGATGATTTATGTCTGAGTAATTCGAGGCCTTTGCAAATTGATCAGCAGCATAGGGGTCGTCTAATCTATCTATCTACCTAGGTATGTATCGTTGAAATTTTAATTTGTACTTTCGGAGCTACTTGAGAATAAGGATTAGAAAGAAAAAAAAAATAGTATTTCACACACTCAAATCGACATCAATCGATATCATATACAGCTGGGAGGGCTACATTACATTATCTGGAGCTAGACTCCACATACTAGGTTGCTTCATTTGTTAGTTTTTCTGCCGTCCACGAAGTCTTATAACCCGGTTTGAAAAAAAAATATTGGGCTAATTGTGAGAGTCGAACTGCAAACCATAAAGAATTAAGCTGTAATTGGTTAGTAGAACCTCCGTCTACGGAGTTGTTAGCTATATACATTCAAGGGGCGCGATAAATCAAAAGTCGGTCATAGGGTTGTAAATATAAGTGCACCCGGCTCGAACAAGCTGTCTTCCACAGTCATAAGCAACATCATAAAATAATAGTGTGTACATTCTGCTCAAATAATAGTCTGCCGATGGAAATAACATAGACAACAACATTTTAAAAGCTAGAAATTGCTTTCTTCTACCTCACCCCTGCTTCCTAACTATCTGAAATCATTGTTAATGCTAAAATCATTCCGTGAAGATATTTCTTTTATATTTGGAAGGCTTAGTTTCTTCTAGATTTCCCCTTCGAAATTCGGATACGCAATATCGATCTGTAAAATATGCTGAGACTATTACTGCTTAAGTGTTCCATACTTTCTCCCGTGTCTTACCTGAAGGCTCTCGAGTATGACCATACTACCTAAGTACTTTATTTTTCATCTGAGGTGATCAGGTTCTAACGAGCAGTTACATGGAGAAGGCAGATTTTTCTCCGGTAATAGTGAGCCATGAAAATGGTAGTCTATATTATGTTTACCATATGAGACAATGATCGCGGATTATATCCGTGTATACTACCCACGTAGACAGGCAAACTTGAAGTTTGAAGTGGGTGGTTCTACGAGGGCTTTAGCGCGATAGTAAAGGCATAACAAAACTTGGGAACCTACCCCTACGGGAGCAGGGCGAGCGGGACAAAATGCGTATAGCGTAGAGATGCCATTGTCTACCTTACTTCGGATTATCGGGAAGATGTTGCTATTGCGTCTTATCCTAAAGTAAAATTCAAGCCTTTCTAGAAATTGTATAATTAAGACCTAATGTATCTTGGCTTGATACCCTTCCAAAAACGGGCAATTTGTCCTTATGGGTTTTGAACGCGTACATTCGTACTATCGATCATGACGCTCCCCATCGTAGCATAAGCGAATTATCCGTCCGAGATACAACACGGAAGCTGTAGCCACGATAAAATAGCTCCTCGCGCCATCGTCGACGGTGCTTATGCATTAACCCCTACCGCTTCTTAGATTTCAAGCATCGAACCACTCACCAACCCATAGGACTACGTCGGTAACTCCTATACGACGAAGATACGGCGGCCTCGAGAGTATCGACGGGGTTTTTTCTGGGACAACGGAAGTTTCGTTTGAAGAGGGCCCGAAATAGCCAAGCCTGGGAGCAACGTACCGATTTTGTAATCCTTAGAGATGTCAAATAGTAAGTCTTAACTGGCGGTTTGGGCGGCAAAGTATATCTCATAATTTGTTTGGTATCTGAACCTTGAAGCGTTTTCAGGAAGGACGTTGATATAGGGGAATATTAAGAGATTGCATGGTTTTGAAGCCACCTCGAAATCCAACTATTCGTTGAGTGATGGTGGAAGTTGTGGCTATGTATGCCGTTGGCGTGGCTTGAAACCCCTCCACGTTGGCTGCATGTTGAATACAAGATACGTATAGCCGCGCCGTAAAAGAGCTGTCATATTTCAAACTTTTATGTCGCAAAAGCTTTACGAAAGAAGATCAAATTTGGCTACGTTAACTGCTATACCTCCGTCACGTTTTTATTATAATCCCTATATGTGCGGCAGAGCTCAAATGAGAATATTTTAGGAAGCTTATGGACAGCCGACGTTATGCCGTGTCTCCCGATTCCAGACTCTATCTCTTCGCAAAGCATGTTTAGTGGTCGTGTTGGAAATCAGCGGGGTTTAACTCTCGTCCTCTAATCAACTTACTCCGGAGGACAATATGCAGGATAAGAGATGGGCCGACTGTAGGAAAATCGCGTAAGTACCGGGCTGTCATTTTAGAGAGGGCGAACATACACTCCGCTTACGGAACGGTGATGTTATCGAAAACGCTTGAATATTCCAATCAGAGATGAGAGAGGTCCATAGAAACAGCTTGAGAATGTTTCGCAATCTTCAAATTACGGGGCGGATTGCGGTCAAAGGAATACACGTATGGGATATTCCTCTCGCGAAAACGCGGTATATCGTCACTCTATCACATATATCTGCATAGCCTTAATTTTACCAGTGTTACCAGCTCCACATTCCGGAGCCTTTTTCATTTCCATTAGTCTCCATCTGGAAGCGCCTTCCGGACTTCAGACGGGGGTGGAGTTCGATGCAGGATCATTTTTTATTGCATAAGCATACTGGATGCAATGGAGAGACGTGAATCTCATCTTTCTTTCTTTCTTTCTTTCTTTTTTTTTTGTTTCGTCTTGGAGCCTCTGCGTTCGTACAGGGAAGCGGCTGTGAATGAAAGCCTCCACTAGAGTGACATGTATGTGTCGGGCATATCCGCAAGATTCCCCTGCTGGTTTCGTGTTTTTCTACTGGTTATGTTGTCTTATTGGCTAACCGAGCGACAAACAGGATTCGCCGTTTAACTTTGCACTGTGGTTCCTACTGTATCGTCGTAAGATGTAATGTGTGTGGTTCTGAGAAGTCTATCACTAATCACCTTTATTTGCAATTTTTTTATACTATAATTGCTTCGAGATTTGAAGGGACGGAAACGAGAAGGGAGGGTTGTTTCTCTAGGGCTGTTAAAAAGAGCTGCAGGATGGACGGTATGAGGAGACACGTCTATCGTAATCTTGGCACGCTTTTTATCGGAAACGAAGGATATCTATCCCGTTCATTCGTATATCCTTGCTATAGAGTACCTCTTATGGCTCTTGAGGCGAACAGCATCAAAACATGGATCAAAATTAGATCTCACCTTGGTCAGCGCCAATTTCCGGCATGGTGGTCGAGCCGATACCGGCGTCGGGTTGCGATTTCAAGGCTGTGGTAATCTCGCCTAAGGAAACAGGGCTATCAAAAAGACAAAGGCGCTCTAAATGTATGTTTCTTTCTTCATCTAATCCGGGCTTATACGCTGTTGATTTGATTCAGAATGTTAAATCCTCAGATGACGTGCCAATGGTAATGATGCGTTTTTAGTCATTCTTGAATCATTATAGACTAAGATCACAACTGGACTTGGTGCAACTTGTCTGCTTTCTTCTTAGGGCTCCTTGGACAAGATGTCCTCGTAGAGCTTGTAACATACGCGCTAGTTGGGGGGAAGCTACTTGGTAGGATATCTCGTGCTCGCGTTATATCGGTTCACGTTTACTCGCTCGTCTTTGTTTTCTAGCGTTAACCTTGAACCCCGCCAACCGAAATGAACATGCAGATCTAAACCATCGCAACCTTTCACTGGGACCGTTTACATTTCCTTTTTCGTGCCAAGTCCTTGGACTCGGAGGGGCTGTCGTGGGAGTACAAGGTTTGCTGCAGGTTTGGCGAGAGGGAATGGTATTGCATATCATCCTTTCCTCGGATGCATCTCAACTCCTTCGGAAACTCAAATTACTGCATTTTGATCCATCCTGTTCGCCACACCTGGTTCTCGGAGCGGTTTCGTGGACAGGTATTGACAAGAAGAGCTAAGTCCAAAGAAGCTTCATTAAGATATTGGCGCAGAAAGCTTTTCTCCCCATTATCATCACCAGCGCATCACTTAAAAACTGTAATTTAAAGACAGTCCTTCGCACCGTGATCAACTGGGATTGTCTCAACAAAGAAATCTTTGGCGAAGCAAAGAGATTTTACTCTCACTATGCCACGCGTACCTCCTTACTTTTGCATATCTACAGGGAAGGCGTTTTTGGAACTTAGCGCTGTGTCTCCGAACTGTCCAATCTGCGAAGCACGCGTCTCGGGGAAGCTCGAAAGACTTCCTTCGCAGGTTTCTTCCGGTTCCTGGGGCCAATCAGGGTCTCAAAATCTGACGAAAACCATGCAGAGATGAGATCTTACACACCTTAACGCGGTTGTTTATATAGGATCCGCGAAATTAAAGACGGAAGCTGAATCCATCGATCCAGATACATCTAGTCGAACTAATTTTTCCTTTGTGGAGAGATAAGAAAACAACTGGCTTTGCAAATTGCAAATCTATTTCATTACTCTTACGTCTTTATCGCCTTTGTCGGCCCTGTTCTTTGAGCTTTTTCGCAATGCTTTTCTGGATCTCTCGATGTCGAAGCGTTGACGATACTTTAGTTGATTATTCTGATTAGTTATTGCGACGGGGGACCACTAGAATAGTAGCCATGGCGTGCTCAGGACGATATATGGACAATTCGCAGACCAATTGATAATTGGACGTTGGAATAGTACTAAATAGGAAAAACACGTTCCAAGCGAATACCCTACGCTGCAGTCGGAAAAAACTCTCCCTCCGGGAAAAAACAGGAAAAAAGTTTTGCAGAAATTGCGCATTTTACAAATATCGAATTCCTAAAGATCTCAAGCCAGTTATAGCGTCATTTTGCAGCTTCACGATATTCAAACTATTGAGGAGCTCGAAAGGAATCTTGCTCTCTCACGAGATTTCTTAAGATACTCTACGCAGTATTTGATCTGTTTCAAAAGATTTCTTTCCTTCTGATTTCATTCAGAATGATCTACCCGGAATTCTGGAAAGAAGAGCTCCCGCAGTTTGGAGTGAGACATTACATCATTTGATTCCACTTTGACATTTTCTCGCCTTTATCCAGCTCGCTTCTCACCCCCCGCTCGAAGTCTCGGCATTGAGGAAAACTTGGAAACGGAGACTTTTCAACTGTCAAATTGAACACAGCTTATTATTTGAGTGAAATAAAAAAACTACAGAAAACGTAGCAGAGAATAAACTCGAGAGCAGCTTCTGACATCGGAGAGAAAAGGATTTACATTCGGATTGATCCGAGAAATGATAATCCTTAGTCTCTGAAATAGGATTAGACTATATGCCATTGTCTCAGCACCTCTTTTGAATGATTCTCTTTTGTTTTCTCTGCAGTTCCCTCGTGAATATTTACATACTACGTGCAGATTTTGATTACCCTGGCAGTTTACTTCATTTTTACACTAGAACAACTGAAGTCGATTTTAAGTATTGCCGTCTCGTCCAGTTAAGGTTGGGTTTGCTTTTAAAAGGTCATACGGGCATGTGCAGTCCTCTAAAATATATAAATTTCATAAGCGAATATGCGTTTCTGGATTTTCCCGTCCATGCAGTTTTTTTTTTTTTCTATAAAGCAAGGCTGTGGGGTTGAAAGTCCCAAAGCGGACACCGCAACACCCACGTTTCCAGATGAATGGACAATGGACGACAATCAAAGAAGACACGAAGAAAGAATGAGATCCCTTGATCTCTCCCGTATGCTCTCATGACTGTCTTGTTTCTAAGACGAGAGGAATCGAGCGAAGGAGAAATAGGCAGTAAAATCTAAGGCATTTCCATGATAATACAAAAGAAATCTTTTCTAAACATTTCGCGGTGTGGTACGTAGGTATTATTGTAAATATTGCGAATTGAATACTCCCGCTATCGGCAGTTTTATTGATTAATATCCGACCTCGTTTAAGTTGAATACCTCTTCTCCGATTTTCACTCATTGTTTATTCTAGAGAAGCTCCACGTTGCTGGTTGTTCGCACGGCGGAAGGCTCTTTTTCTGTCCCACTAAAAAGCCCACCAAAAAATGGCTGCATGTTCGAGGGAATGGCGCCTTTTCCTGCTGACGGCATTGGTCGGATAAGTATATTCTTATCGCAAAATATCTGGGCGGGTACGTAGTGTGTGGGTCACTAAAGATCTGTGCTTTGACGTCAAAACCTTCAAAATCTCACCATTCCTTACCAAAAAGGTACAACACCAAATACTACAACGATCATACCTCGCGATCCTACATCTGTGTAGATCCATTAGGGAGAAAAAAAAAATTAAGGACCGACTGTGATCCTGGCGAGAATAAGAAATGAAATGAAAAGCAGTGAAAAGAAATAGCAGAATTCACATTCGAATTGAGGCCTCAGCAATGATGGATCCTCTGTTTACCAAGGAATACTTAGTATGAGTGATCAAGGAGCAGATAAAGAGAGAACGAATGGACTTATTTGACGCGTGATCGCATACCTTCTTTGGATGAAGAGGATGTCTTGAACTATAGTAATATTGTATTACCACATCTTCTGCTATACCCAAGGCATGGCATCGCGAGCTTAACTCCAACAAGCATCCCTGGCGAGCTTTTTCTTTTTCTTTTCTTTCTTCCACGATTCACTAGCACTTCTTCAGGCGTGGCCTTAAACGACCGTCGACCATCCAACCCAACCTCTATATTGTTTTTTTCGTTTCCATTCTTTTGGAATAAAAATCTTTTTGGATGGATATATAATCATTGCCTCCCAATGTTGTACTATATGCAGACCCTTGCGGCCTATCCCATCGATTCCCAATTCCCAATTCCCGAAACCCTTTCCTCCCGAAACCCTTTCCTATTTAACAGTTCTATATTACCGCAAACAGGAGGGAATCGCACCGAATATCATTGCGCTTTATATATACCTAGCGAGTTCCTAACCTTCTCTTCCCTCTTCCTCTTCCCTCTTCCCTCTTCCCTTTTTCGATTTGTCCATAGCAAATTAATATATAAGTATCTATAATTCATACACATATATCGACGTTTTATTATCATTATTATTCCGTCTAAAAGTTGTACGAGACTTGTTCTTTTAGCGCTGGGTTATTGTTTTTTTTTTTTTCTTTTGTGAGAGGGTGTGGAAACACTTATATCGGTAGGGGTGATACATGTGTATGATTCGACATTGACGTCTCAACTACACGGACCCTCGCATTTATATACCTCGCCACCCAGGCAGACTGTCTCCTCAGGACCCCGCCCGAAATCCATTGGGCCAAGGCATCCATATTACAAGATGTCCTTCGCAGCGATCATGTGCAGTCCTCATCGGGCCCTTCGCCGACGAAGCGGAAGCTAGCCAAGGCGCTAGGTATCAAGCTGGACATCGCAGAAGGCGAAGCCGGTGGTGTCACCAGGGGGGAATCCATCCAGTCCACGGATACCTACGTCGAAGACGAACCGACCGTGAAGGAATGGATACAGAGTATCAAACCGACGGGAAGCGATGTCAAGACCTTTGTCAGCAGCCTGTTCCCATTTACGCATTGGATCGGTCGCTACAATCTGCTCTGGTTCTACGGTGACCTGATCGCCGGTATCACAGTGGCATGGTCGTCGTACCGCAGAGTAGTAAGTGTTATATCAGCCTCAATTACCCACTTGGACCTGATTATGTCGCTGACGATTGTTTTTTTTTTTTCTGCAACTGACAGTGGCATACGCCAGTCTTGCGCTACTCGCGCCGGAATTCGGTCTCTATTCCTCCTTCGTTGGTGTCATCATGTACTGGTTCTTCGCAACCTCCAAGGATATCACAATCGGCCCCGTCGCAGTCATGTCTACCTTAACGGGTAACATCGTCAAGAAGGCAGCGGTGTCACATCCCGATATCCCCGCGAACGTTGTAGCCAGCAGCCTTGCAGTTATCTGCGGCTGTATTGTTTTCGCTCTCGGTTTCTTCAGGCTCGGTTTTATCGTCGATTTCATCCCGCTGCCGGCCATCGCGGCGTTCATGACCGGCTCCGCGCTTATATCGCGATGGGCCAAGTCCCCGGACTCTTCGGCATCAAGGATATCAATAATCGCGCGCAGACGTACAAGGTCTTCATCAACTTCTGGCACCACATCAACCACAGCAGGCTCGACGCCGCCTTGGGCCTTACAGCCCTGTTCCTTCTTTACATCATTCGCTATAGCTGCACGAAACTAGCGGCGAGGATACCTAAGCAGCAGAGGACCTTTTTCTTCCTTTCCACGCTGCGAACGGCCTTCGTTATCCTCCTGTATACTTTGGTCAGCTGGCTGGTAAACCGCCACCACAGGAAGAAGCCCAAGTTTAAGATTCTCGGCCATGTACCGCGTGGTTTCAAGCACATGGGCGTACCTACCCTTGACAAGGATATCATCTCCTCTTACGCTTCGGATCTTCCGGCTGCTGTCATTGTCCTCCTGATTGAACACATCGTACGTTTGTGCTGTTTTTCCCCTTTTTTTGCAATGCCTCTTTCCGCCATATACTGACGCTAATTGATTCCTGCTAGGCCATCTCCAAATCATTCGGTCGCGTTAACGGCTACACTATCAATCCTTCCCAGGAATTGATCGCCATCGGTATCACTAACATCTTCGGTCCGTTCTTTGGCGCATACCCGGCCACTGGTTCTTTCTCCAGAACTGCCATCAAGTCCAAAGCAGGCGTGCGAACACCCCTCGCTGGTGTCATCACGGGTCTCCTCGTCCTCCTCGCCATTTACGCGCTCCCCGCTGTCTTCTTCTACATCCCAAATGCCAGTCTGGCTGCGGTCATCATCCACGCCGTCGGCGATTTGATCACCCCTCCCAACACCCTCTACCGCTTCTGGCGCGTTTCCCCGATCGAAGTCATGATCTACTTCGCCGGAGTCATCGTCACCGTATTCAGTAGCATTGAGAATGGTATCTACGTCACCATCGCGACTTCCGGTGCTCTGCTGCTCTGGCGTATCGCGAAGGCCCGCGGTCACTTCCTTGGCCGTGTAAAGGTACACTCTGTCATCGGCGACAATTACTTCAGCGGCGACAAGCTTCCCGAGCGTTTCGCAAGAATCCTTGACCGCAAACGGCGGTGGTCAAAAGCCCGGTGCCTTAGCAGCGGAAGACAAAACAAATGCTCCTCTCTCCGACGCCTCCAGCGCCGCTCATGATGAACCAGACCATCACCACGGCAAAGGAAAACGCCACGTATACCTCCCACTTGACCACTACGACGGCTCGAACCCCGAAATCTCCCTCGATTCCCCGTACCCAGGTATCTTCGTCTTCAGGTTTACGGAAGGTTACCTCTACCCGAACGCGAACCACTACACCGATCAACTCGTAGAGCGCGTCTTCAAGGCTACCCGCCGCACGAACCCGAACTCGTACGCCCGCCTCGGAGACCGTCCGTGGAATGACCCGGCCCGCGCAAGGGACCCAGCGCGGAAGAACTCGCCAAGGATACCCGGCCGACTCTCAAAGCCATTATCCTCGACTTCGCGAGCGTAAACCACGTCGACATCACCTCAGTCCAGATCCTCATCGACGTGCGGAATCAGCTCGACAAACACGCATCACCCGACCGTGTAGACTGGCACTTTGCTTCCGTAAATAATCGCTGGACGAAGCGCGCTCTGGCATCTGCGGGGTTTGGATACCCATCTGACGTCGACGGTACCGGTAACCCGCGCGCACGGTGGAGACCCGTCTTCTCAGTTGCTGAGATTGGAGCTTCCGGCCAAGGTCTCACGACGAGAAACGAAGCCGGTCGGGTCGGAGGTAACGCCAACGGCGATTCCAAGTTGGAGGATATCGAGGCTGCACACCAACCGCACGGCGGACTGGACGCGACGCCGAAGAGGCTGGTCGCGGTTAATAGCATTAATCGGCCAATGTTCCACATCGACATGGACGCGGCCCTCACGAGCGCTATTGAGAACGCTACTTCTCAGGTGTGTTTCCTTAATAGGAAATAGTTTCATATATAATCTTTTTTGGAACGGTTTTATCGGGTCAGGTTCAAGGGCGGGCGGGAACTGGTTAACTGGCGGCGTTATTCTTACCTTCTTCTGTCTCTTAAAATTTCTTCCTTCTTGTTCAAAGTTGTCAGACGCTTCTTTTTTCTTTTCTCTCTCGACATCACTGGCGGCCAGGATCGTTTGATGTCTTGAAGATTGAGTTCCTCAGATAGGACTTGGGGCCTCTTTTTGTAATTAGTATTTTCACTTATAAGTTCACTACTTGTACGAATTAATGAAACCACCACAGTATTACTCTCTGCAGAAGCTCATAGAGTATATCATCTTCCAAATGGTCTAAATCTTACCTTGTTCAAACTATTCGCTCGAGTCTAGTAAAAGTTATAACGGAACAACGATAACCACTGATTTCTTGTAAGTGGCAGCCTGTATGACCGTCAATATTGCGTCTCGTACGCGCTATTACGTGGAAATATTTCTAAATATCCTTCTTTTCATTGGAGAGTCTTTTACTTCGAATGCATCTATATGGACTTACAGAGATTTATCGAGCGGACCTATCCGGGCGCAAAGGGATAATGTTTAGCGAAAATCACCCTGTAGCGGAAAATATCCTCAGACAACACGAAGACGCAACTCAAGTCGAATTTAAAAGCGTAGCAAGGACTAAGTCAAACTTGAGCATTCTAAGGCACCCATCCTTTAGACACCCGGGTTTCCTTAAGCTAGCAAAGTACCGATCCAATACAGTGGCTCTTCCTATTCGTTACCTGAGAACAGGGCATTTAGTGTGAGCCAAAACGACTGTATAGTATTTTTTACCGAGGTGAAAAGGTAGCTTAACACTCGAAAACAGCAAAAAAATTTGCAACAAACAAGCACGTTTATCAGACGAAACAAAAATAAAATCAAAATATTTTGAACCTCAACGCCTGAAAAAACGACGCTAAGAGCCCTGCCTGAGAATAACGAGCTGCGCCACTACTTGTGGCTTACGCAACATGTCAATCTTATCAAATCAGCAGCTCTCCCAATCTCAAATTCCGGGAACGGAAAGCGGAAAACGGGTTTCGGGAAACTTGAAGAATCTCGAAGGATGTGTGTGTGGGGAACAGCGAAAAAAAAATTTTTTTAAAAAAAAAGAGAGAGAAATCATCAGAAGGAGATATACCAGGGCGCAATGGTCTTGAGCTAGAGAGAAGGAGACTTTTGGTGTTACCGTTATATTACTGATAGACTACTATTTAGAGCAGTTAATGTAATCGCGGCAAATGGAAAATGAATTCAGCTGGAAGAAATCGCCCATCGCGGCACTCGAAAAATAGTTTCAATTTAAGAATCGCCATCGCGGGTTTCATTAAATAGTTTCAAAATACTTGCTATGGAAAGAGTTTTTATTTCGCCCAGCGCGGGTTTCGTAAAATGTTTCATAAATTCTGAAAGGAATATCGCACGTCGCGGCATTCGAAAAATTCGTTTCTATATAAAAAAAAAAGAAAAAAAAAAGAAAAAAAAGCCAGTTCCAAAGCGAAGCCAGCGAGGGAAGCAGGGGATGTATAGTTACCCGAACCTGGTCACAGCCAAATGCTGTCCAACAAGGCAAGAAAAGGAAGCAAGGTACAGCTTAGGGTTTACTGCTCAAGGGCGCCGGTCATTGGCTGTCAATAACACTGTGCTACATTAACTTTGACCTGACAAAAGTGGCAAAGGATCTGAAATTCCGTCGCAACTCGCGGAAGAATTTTTTAAAAAAAAAAAAACAATACCGCGCAGAAACACAAAAGGCCCCACATAAACCAGACTACCATACGATTTCAGCTAGCTATAACCTGCAAATATTACAACGAATAATAACAGTAAAATATTAAGACTCCACCGTTAAAAAAGCAAGCACGAGACGTGGCTTGAATTTAAGTTTCCACTATATTCGGATCATTTATCTCCATGTGGTAGATACGAGGAGCGGAGGATTTCCATTTCGTATATCCGCACGGACCTCCTCTCCGTTTTCTCCAGGAATGGGTAACTTTGAGAGCAAGAAAAAAAAAACCTCAGCGCACTCCTTCCTTGGCAGCGCGATTTTTTAGCGAGAGCCAGATCAAAACGGCAGCAACGATATAGAATATATTCGAATATGGAACAAACCAGGATCGCAAGCGCGGAATATTGAAAAATAAATTTCAAAAAATTTATCGGATATCGCGGGTTTGATAAAATAGTTTCAAATTTTTATATAGGGAATTGATCGCAAACCGCGGTTTTGTAAAAATAGTTTCAGATTTTCTCACAAAGAACTCCCCTGGGTACTCATGATTCTCATAATAAGTAATATTGTTGTTCCCCTTGCCTATAGATCTGAAATGTTTTCCAGAAGGTTTTAGTTCTCTTTATCACTCTCGTTTTGGGGTTTTGATGTTTCCATCTCCTAGCCGACATTTAGGACTAGTAATCGGTGATAGACGGCTCCAGAAGGCCGTAAAAATATATTAGTATAATTTAAAAATTGACAGGGGCACAGTACTTGTTCTATCAGAAACGAAATAGGCATTTAAAAATTCTCAAGACTAAAATTATAATGAAGGTATACTTTAGTTCATAGAATAATTCATGATTTACACTTACGTTAGATTGTTATACTTGGTTTAGTGCTCGATAAAGACGCACAAATCCCTTATTATACCCACTGACGTATTCTCAATGTTCCTATAGGACTTCGCAGGCGGATAATAGTGCTTATATTGCAGAATCGAATAACCTTTACTACATGCTTTGTATCGTGCGGCTCAAAACCATATCTTTACCTGATTCAAGAATATTTCTCACGAAGCACACGATTACAATCACGAGGGGATTATAATTAGAACCTCTTTTGCTTATGAAAAGACATGATTAAGAATGTTTTCCTACAATATACAAATGCTGTACATTATGAAGGGTATTGGTCTAGTGGCTTGCTTTAAAAAATTTTTTTAAATTTTTTTTAATCGTATTTCTAGCTTCTGCATGCTATAACAGAAGAGACTATATTGATATTAATCATAGTAATAATATACGGATCCTCAGCAAGCCCTTGGCGATGTCTGCGGGTTTAAAGCGCAATAATAAATCACGGAAATGCTTTTCCAGAGTATATTATACACATGGTTCCTATAGATCTGTCAACCGCTAGATATTAATCAAATCGCATCCTATTACCAGAGCGGAGCCGGGATATATATCGCTCGGTCTTACTACGCATACATACCAATTCCTATCCTTTAAAGACTTCTTGAGCATGAAGAGATCGGAGTATGGTTTGTAATTCCTAAGATTCGAGATTCTTGTAAGGACTCGTGTATACGTAGAAACTTCTTTTCCTAGCGTAAAAGGCTTTTTGAGACGAGGAATTCTCACTTGTGATTGGGCGTTTGTTTATTTGTCTAGTCCGAGAGCATTCTTATATATTAATAGTAATAGCCTGACTGGATTAACTTGGAGCTGACTTTATATATTTACAAACGCCTGAATCCGGCGGGGACACGACGCCGTTTCTATATATAGGCTATTTTTCGAATTTTTCTCGTGTATTTCATTCGCTTAAATCACTATTCTTCATTTAATCTATATCACCGGATTAGGATAATACGAATATTGTCTTAACTATTCCGCACAAAACGTTCTACTACAAAGATATTGTCACTTCATTTTGCCTATTAATTATATTTATTCCTTGTTTATTCAAATTTATTTCATTTGTTCGTTTCTAAAAAGAGGTATCAAGCTAATTTTGAGGTTTATATAGCAATATAAGAGTGTAGTGTGTATGAGCAGTCGCTGAAGAATTTGTGTGGGAGAAAAATGAGTGAGGTAAAGCGGGAGCGAATGAGGATCGAGGATGACTGCCAACGCAGAAAATGCAGCAAAAATGTGACAAATGCGAAGGAAAATGCCTTATTTCAAATAGAAACGGTAAGATGAATTTTTATTAGATTTTTGTTTTTTGGAGTCGTCTCTTTTCTCGTGAGAAAGTAAATGAAAAATGTAGAGGTGTAATATAATAGTAACGATGCAACAATGCCAAAAGTATGGTTAAAAAGTAACAATGATTAAAAATATATCGCTCGATCAGGGGGATTAGAAATTACTATTTACAAGAGAGCGTGACGACAGCGGCCAAATTTAATGCAATAAAAGGATATCATGAACGACCAAAACTATGAAACAAAAAAAGGACACAAAAGAAGCAAAATCAATTATAGTAGTAGTAAGTCGCCGTATATGGGACCTGGAAAGATGCAGGCTGTCCCTGGCACGTAGGCGGCGGCTACCACCGGCGGTGTTTACGCGGTAAGCTTCTTGGTAGCCAACGCTGCTGTATCCGGTCTTCGCGTCGATCTTCAACCAGGGGACGGCGCCGTGGTTATCCGGAGCCTTCCCTTGCAGGCGTACGCAGGGGCGGGGATCTTCGTGGAAACCTTTCCGTAGAGGATGCCGAGGTTCTTGTTGGTCTGGTCGAAGTCGAAAGTAGGCGTGGTGGCGTCGACGAAGAAGTGGTCGCCGATGAAGACGTCCTCGTTGAGGTACCGTGTCAGCGCGGCGGCGATGAAAACTTGGGTCTGAGGGGAAGTTTGGACGAGCGCGCGCGGCCACTCGGAATCTGGTCGGCGTTGCAGGCGAAGGCGTTTGGCGTTGTACAGCTTGGCGAGGCGCCGACCTGGACGGGTGGCTTGGTGGCGTCCGGGTCCGTGCAGGAGTAGTTTTGCGTGCCGATGCCGAAGGCTACCCGGACGAGTTTTAGGCCTCTGTGGGTTCGGGCAGACGGTTCGTGGCTGGATATTTTGTTAGCCCCATTTTTGATTTAAAGGTTCCACGTAATAGTTGAGCAGTGAGCTTACCATTCTGGTTGTCTACGGGGAGTTTAATGTTGGCGAGCTCCGCTTCGTTGCACGATCCCCATGGGATGCTAGCCGCAGACGCCGAAGCGACAAGAAGGGAAGAGGCGATGGCTTTGATGAAATGCATTTTTGTGGTAAATTTTGGTCGTGATATTGAATATTTTTTTTGGTCGTTGAAAATGATATGCCGCTGGTTACAATGCAAATAGTAATATAAAACGCTTGAGCGATACAATGACAATCGTGAAATCGAGAAGTGAAAAAAATGTTCGAGTCGGTCGTTCAACGGCGGATTCGAAGAAGATGAAGAAGCGAAGATGGCGAAAATGCAATGCAATGCAACAGAAACAATACAAAGGAAATAGAAAGGAATTAGGAAAAAGATAAGAAAGTGGCTCAAATACTTCACTTTCTCTCTGGTGTATTCTTTTGTTGATTGACTGATTAACAAAGAGAAGGAAGAATAGCGGAGGGAGGGGAGGGATTATTATAATAAGTTGGATATGACATCTTCCGTATTGGCTAATGATCCTTCAGTGTGGGGCGCACTGTGGGCTGGTATGGAGAATATCGTCGCGTGCCTGGCGTTGTCTTCCCTGTTCATTTTAGAAATAATCGTAGCGCTGCCAACGTCTTACCGAACCACCAACGACAAGGATGAAATTAGTGTTATGCAATTTTTAGATACATTTACAATCTTGTACCTATTCTCTTTGTATTTTCTTTTTTCCTTTGCTTTTTTCCCGTTCCTTTTTGCTGCATGTTTCTCTCAGAAAAGAGGGTGTGCTGTCTTGTTTATCACCCCGAGATCCAAGACCAAGCTAGATCTCGTCCAGAAGGTCTAAACTCGAGGGATCCCAATAGCGGGAGACCTCTGATTCGCTCGTTAGGACGGGTTCCTGTAACAGACAAGATGGGGGAAAAGTTGCCATTTTGAAAATTGATTGCTCAATCTTCGCATGCGGGCCCTTAAGAGAATGAGCAATTGGGCAACCAGCGAAAAGCCTAATCTCTGGAAGAAGCTCTCTCAATATTTCAAGGAAAAAACGAACAAGGCCCTTCCTGCAAGATGCGGGCGCGTAGACGGAGGCTTTTAGGAAGCAAGAAATTTTGGCTTGCAGCCAAGTGAGTGTGTGCCATTTTTGTGTGGGATTAGCCAAAATAAACATGAAACGCAAAAACCCAGTCAATAGGGCATAGCTTCCCCCGTCCGACCCACTATTTAGCTATTTATTGGTGTGCAAGGGTGTCCAATAAAAATTAAGCGCCGACCTATTTTCGGAATATTGGAAGAATCGTCCAATCGGCAGTTTTCCTTCCCCACTTTTAGGGATTTTAAAGGCCTTTTGCGAAAAAAATGAGGCCACTTTTTTGCGTCTTGATTCTTGAAGCACCAGTGAGTAATTTGATATATATATCGAGTTCTTTTGCGCTCGAGCGAAAATTTTTCTCTTAGCGTTTCAGAACAGGCTGGACAGGAAGATGCGCGGAGTACACAGCTCTAGACTAAAAATAGACAATAAAAGTTAGCTTAGCTTCCTCGGTACGCTTTCCGCAATTTTTGAAAGAATAAGAACAAACGACCGCTAGCCTTTCGTCAATAGAGTTGAACGATGATGGGACATTGCTTCTAACGCATGAATTTACCAGCTTTAGTGGCGCTTCGTGGATCATGGTTTGTTCTCAATAGACTCGAAAGTTGGAAACAAGTTGTAATCCTTTGGCTTGCGGAAGAAAGCAAGAGGGGGGGGGGGGGGGAGATAAGCAAGATAAGGAATGAGTAAAGGTAAGATGTTCTAGGAATTACCGAGATGATTCTTGTTAGACTTACGAGAATTCAACGAAGCTCTGTCATCTGCTGCCTGATGTTCATGAGCAGATGACGATAATCGCGAAACATTGAAATGTCTCTGTTTAAAAGTGGGCCGTTTTTTTTTTTTTTTTTTTTTTTTTGACAAATTATTCCATCGTTTCGTTATGCAGATTGGATCGTTTCTTGACGGATTTTCGTGTTTTGGTGTTGTAATTTCGGAAGATCGACTTTATATGAAGATTAGGCGGTAATACGAAAGAATGTCATGCATAAGCCGCAGATCCCGGAGTGGTGGGAATTTGTCAAAATCCCTACGGAATGGTTGCCAGCAACGAAGATCCATGGTGTTGAGCCGGAATACTCTATAGAAGAAGGCCTAGAAAATAAAGTTTTTGTAAGTAACCCTCGCCATTTCTCAAGAACTTGCCCACCAAGAGGCAATTAGGAAAACACTAATCCCGTTACTTTTAGGTTATTGGAGATTTGTTTCTGAAGCCCCGAATGAACATTGTACTTCATATTACAGAGCATGATATCGATATCGATGTTTCGCTTGACCGCGGTAAAGATATTCCCTGGGTACTCTCGTAATGCGAAAGCCCCACCGGCGGAGTATGCTAGTAGCTCCGAAGATGCTACGCTGCGGCATTGCGTCGGAAATGCGTTCGGTAAGATTATCGTAAGAGATTATCGTAAGAATAATGATTTGGAATAAAAGTTGGAATTGGTTGATATGGCTTGATGATAGATTAAAAGACAATAACCTCCTTGTTGTCATCATCCAGATGGGAAAGACTCAGATCTTATAATCTTCAACCATGCCTCACAGCCGTCCCGATGCTTGCTAATTCCAACATTAGATATCCGTTCTTTTTATGGAGACATTTTGCTAGTCTGACGATTTGTTTTATTTTTAACTCATCGCATGAATTTCGAGATCGGATTTTCTTTTCTCTTCGCTGTCCGATTCCATTTATAAATACCAAACCAACCAGAATAGAATCAGCGTCTAGTCGAAACAATTTCAGCATGGGAATTTCGATATTTCTGCGCGGGAGGGAGGCTGAGCCTATCGAGATTGCCTTCTAGAAGCTCGAATTTTGCTGGCAAAATAGTGTTGTTCTTCAGGAGCGGCTGTTTCAGGGTACTAGACGCTGTTAGAGATGCCAAAGAATTCAAACCGATAGGGGTTCAGGGCTCTTTTGTTGGGTAGTGAGGATCCCCTCGAGGTGCTCCGCTCATGACAGCGCTTAAGTGGGATTTGTGGGTACCATAACAACATCCCATACTAAAACCTGCGCTCGCACGTCATTGTCTCTCGATAAGCTGGGAATATTGAAACAGAATACTGAAGTTTTATTCTTCTCCGAGAATCGGGAATTGCTGCTAATAATTGTATTCTATGATATTGTATGCTTGATTGGCATTGCTAAGGCAATTTACTTGTTGGATTCTGTATGTTCTTATGTTCTGATACTGCAATGGGCATCTAAATGAGTAGTGATATTACTGTCGTATATACCTACGGTGTATATCGCTATATTGAAGAGAATTGCTCTAAAGGATAAAGAGTTAAATCGAATTACTCTCTTCTTAACACTATAGTTAATTAACTACCTGTAATTAAGGCAACAGCGGTAAGCTATTCGCGGGTCATTGGTCCCTCTATCCTAGCCTTGCTCTGCCGCCAAGAGCGCCCAGGGCGAATGCTGGTTCTAGCCTTGTTAACATGAACATACTGTTTCTCTCTTTTTCTCTTTTTCTCTTTTATGCGTTTTAACTACGGCTGTGAATATGCAGGAACCTCCAATTTTCCAAGAATAGGTATATAGGCTTTTGAGAGATAGATCATTACTCTTGATCTCTCTTATGGTAACTTTTTCTTTCTGTCGCATGATTATCTACCCTCGTGTAGCAGGGCACCGGAAAGCAATTATTTAGCAGAGATGAAACAAATACTTTGGAAGAGCGCCTACATTTACTCTGGTACTGACTGAGAACCATCTCCTCTAGACCTCCTTCAGCCTTGCTCTATTCCTAACCAGAGCCACAGGAAAGCAATCTCGCTCTATAGTACTTCTTGGCTTTTCCCGCTGTATAACCTGAATGGGTCAGATCTTAGCGCGTACCCCACTAACTTCACTGGCGCCAAACTCCTAGGTATTTTTCGGAGTATTGTTTTTCTCGTCGTCAAGCGAGGCGAGTGTGGTGGCGGGTGGCGTTCATGCAGGTCACAATGGAAGAGCCTCGATTCGACCTGCATGAAGGGAGAAATAATGCGCAGATGAGAAGATAGAGTTCGAAACGGTTACCATGATGCTAAGAAGGAATTTCTCGCTTTGTGATAGGGATTTATGGACGCGAATTCCTGCTCTGCAGCAGAGCGGCCTGAATATGTAGATGAGGGACACATGATTTTCCAATGAGAAAATTTGGAGTTTCGGTCGTCTCTAAACTCCATGCCATCGGGTGTCTGTCTCACTGCGTTACCCTTTAGAGTAGTATGAGCAATGGTGGGTAGACGCATGATTAAATCTTTTTTCTCTCTTCAAAACCTCTTATACTGAAATCCTATGCTTTGACCATAATACTCTGTTAATTTTCAGATACCGTGGTAATAGATTTAGATACCTATAAAATAGCCCCTCTGCAACCTCCATGGCCTAATAACAGGATATTTTTCACGGATTAGAGCTCATCAGCGACATTTCAAACTATATTTGCCTTCCTTTCACTGATCCGAGATCCTTTTCTTTCTTTTTTCTACTTGCAAATTTTTAATTTAGACCTATTACATTAAAAGCACACATTATGAAAGCCTTACGGGTATTCCTATATAGTTCACTCCTCCATGGAGCTCTCGTAAACGCCTTACCTCTCGCTGCTTCAAGCACTTCAGAAACCACTCCAGATCCCTCCGCGTCCACAGCACCGGGGGTCGATTTACTCACAATGCCAAAGCTACATACCCGTCGGATGGGCTGACTACGCGTTCGACTACAACCAGCCGTCCGTGTATTTCCAAATGTGGGATTACGATCCTTACAAGGGTCGATTCGGTTACATGAACGGCGGCTATTGGAAAGGGACTGTAGATAAACCAGCGTGGGCTTAGTTATCCCGCGTCCCCTGACGGCACGGATAACTGGGTATCACCGATGCCAAAATTCAAAACGGCTACCCGGGCCGCCGTACATGAAGTCTAGCAATCAGTTTATGACGGCTACTGGGTTAAGCTGTGGGTGGGCATGCGAGGCTCTGATGGGAGCATGACGAACCATTGTCATGGCGTATGCCACGAAGGATGCTATACCTGTCCTGGTTGTGACCTCGGTGTACTCCTGTGCGGGCGCCTGGTCGGCCGCTGACAATAATTGCGATGCTCAGGGGAAACTTGAGTCGAGTATTGTCACGGATCCGGCGGCCGTTACAAACATCGTCAAGCCGATCGTCGGCGTTGGTATCACGTCGGGACCGAAGTTTAACAAATACCCCGAGGACTTGGGCGAGTCGAACCCATTCGCGGTGACGTACTATGACCAGCACATGAAGCAGGCCAACTGCAACGGCTACATCTTCACCCACGACGGCGTTATGATCGGCCTCACCGCCGAAAACACGCAGCTGTTCAAAACGAGGAAGCTGGAGGCGCTTATCCGGCCTGGATGTCGCCTTACGACAAGCGCATAGAAAAGATAAATGGCGTCAAGGTGGGATCGCAAAGCTATTCGGTTAAGTTTGATATCTCGCAGCACGACTCGGTTTTGAAGTTGAAACCGGCCGAAAGAATCCCACTAGTCAGAATATACGTCTCTTTACTACCTCCGGTCAAACGATGGCCTTGCTGACCCCGGACGATGGCTCTCGGGTAGAGCTGATACCCTCCAGCGATACTAGAACGAAGCCGAACCTGGTTATCGGTGGCTATGCGCTGCAAGTGAACGATTACATGTTCGATAGAACCAACGTTTACATCGGCTTTAGACCCTACGCTACCAGGTACGATATGCAGTTCTGGTTTAGGTATGTAAGAGACGATTGTTGATTGGTTTATCGGGATTTGCTATCATCATCATCATCATCATCATCATCATCATCATCATCATCATAGATATCGATAGCAACAATCTAATATGTATTGCGCGAGTATTTAGTTACGAATTTATAAAGCGTATACATTAATGTTTAATAATATGATGATCTTTACTAGATAGTTAATTAGTTAATAATACAATTAGAATAATATATAATTATCTGCCCGATAGGTTTAGTTTTACGATCCAGGGGGGTTAATCATTTGGTATATGTTACACAGAGACGCTGAACTCCGATCTTCGGTAAACCTTATTTCTGGTGCATCGCTTTCCTCTCTAGTCCAGATTAAAATTATTCCCGAATCGGGCCGCACATCTGAGTTTGTTGATCCGCAAAGTAAAATAGCCGAGCCGATCACGCACGATATCCGGTCTATACGCGCCACGAGGGATTTTAACACGCTAATCAAGCAGCATGGCGTATGCGATCTTCATTTATAAAGGATATATCAAAATACCGCGTGAAGCCCCCGTTCTAAGAAACGTAAATATCGCTAACTCGATACTTGTCGGGCGCCCGGTTTACAAGACTGATGCCAAAATTCTTGGCCTACGGAGCATCAATTTCGTCGGAAAACTTATTCCTTTTCCAATATAGGTTCTTATAATTCTATCGAGGCCTTTTCATCAACTGTGCTGGATGTGGTGTTGTAACCTCTAATAAGAGTGGTGACTCCAGGCAATCCTCTGGCCTAATAAGTCAATCCATTAGTTTATAAGATAAATGCCCACGCAGCAGATTTGGTGGCTGAACTTCAAATCTTCAAATCCGGCGTAGATATTACCAAGCTTCTTTCTGCTCCTGGCACTGGTATAGCCCAATTATTAGTGTAGGAACACCATTACCATACATCATTATATGCCTTATTGTACATACATAGGGGAGCTTTCCCCCCATCATCTCCATCAATCAACCCAAGGATCGATCCCTCTTCACGGTGTTCAACAGGTTATGAGCCCGGTAGACGTTCTACTGGCAACTCTGACCGTATAATGTTGCGATACATTTTTTAATTCTTTTTAAAATTTTTTATTGACGGAGCACCGTCGTCACAAAAGCGCATATGCACGTCAAAACGCACAGCATCAAAACGCATATGCACGCTAAAACGCATATTTTCGCTCAACGATAATGCAAGGCATGACGGAGCACCGATTACATCGGACGATAATGCTCGGTGAAGTACCGACTACGTCAGTCGATAGTACAGCGCTATAATATTATAAAATATGGCTAAGTATCCACCGTCATTTAATAAGAAGAAGAATAACAACAATAACAAGAAGAAGAAGAAGAAGAATAACAATAACAAGAAGAAGAACGAAGAAGAATAACGAAAAATAACGAGAATAACGAGCACGCTTGCGAACCAGCTACGCAGAGGCCTACCCGGCTACACAGAGGCCTAGCTACTAACCTAAGCACCGTCAGTTAAGGACGATGCCTCGAACTAATACTGCCCGGCTGGCCCGACTATATATAGTACTACTAACGGCCGCCATTTTTATTGCCGGAATGCCTATAACCACCGTCGTTTATTATATTATAATGCCGTCAGCGTCGTTTGCGAACGGTCGCGGAAGCTCTGGCCAGAGTCGATCGTCGAAGAACCTGCATTATATAGGCTCCGATCGTTGTTATCCCGCCTCGACGGAGGACCGGGAAGACTACACGAGTGCAGTTGTAGTAAGGCGGCACCCTTACCTCGGTACCGACGGGTCCGATCGGTAGTGGGCATACCACCGATGTTGTGTTGCCGGTGAAGGCTCGAGTACAGGCTCGTGCAGTAAGACCACAGAGGTGGCCGACGGCTCGGTTCGGCTAGGCATTTATAATTATAAGGCACCGGTGCAGAGGCGCAGGCATACAGGCACACAGACAGGCACCGACAAGGCCGTCGATGTAGAACCAAGGCCGCCGGAGAGGCACCGCCGCTATAAAAGAACTACCGCCGCGACCGCCGCAGAAACACAGGCACCAAACTGCCGCCGCAGAGGCGTAGGCAGGCAGGCACCGTCCGCTAGGCATTTATAATTATAAGGCACCGGCGCAGAGGCGCAGGCATACAGGCACACATACAGGCACCGGCAGAGGCCGTCGATGCAGAGATACCGCCGCGGCCGCCGGAGAGGCACCGCCGCAGAAACACAGGCACCGAACCGCTACCGCAGAGGCACCGCGGCCGCAAAGGTAAAAGCCCGTTGTAGAGCACCGGCTCCGGGTATCGATATTATAAGACGGTGAACCTGGCGGGAGACGCCCGTTCACGCGTATAATAGTATTAGCGGGCCTGTATTAATATGCAATACTCTTTTCCTCTACCGGTTTTGTCCCACAGGGTTTTCCGGAGAGTTTTTAGCGAGTGCATGCACTATATTATTTTATATATAATCGACTACATATTATATATTACCGACTGCGAAGGTCGGTGGGAGCTTATATTATATTATTTTATATATATTCCGACTGCGAAGGTCGGTGGGAGCTTTATTTTTTATTTTTTTATATTGCCTCCGTCGGTCAGAGAGTATCGTCGTTTTTTAATGGATTTTTTTCGACGTTTTGGCATATATGGCATTACTTTATCGAGTCACGCTATTCGGTATGTCTACCTTATACCGTGCCTCGGTGGGAGTGTAGGAACCATTACCATACATCATGTATATGCCTTATTGTACATAATAGGGAGCTTTCCCCCCATCATCTCATCAAGGAACTCAAGGATCGATCCCTCTTCACGGTGTTCCAACAATTAGCAAAATGGAAACACCTATTCAGATACATGGTCCTAAGTTTGGATATATTCTTGTAGTGTGTAGCTATGTGTTCATTCACCGGAGGAGGATACATGTTCTGCTACTATATTCCTTCCGTTTAGATGTTCTCCTTTACACTGTTCCCATTTCTGACCACCGATGATTTCTTCATCGCGCTCATCCAATCTTGTATTGTTCTTCGCGGATGAGCGTATTGTTTCTAGAGCCCTCTTTATGCGTCTAGCGGCAAAAATTCACCGTATCGGCAAAAGCGTGTAGTTGAAAAAGTTACAATGACACTAATATCGGCATTAACTTGAAAACCTGTACCGTGTTGTGCGAAGCCCGTGCGTTATGGCCCGCGATTCTATGAAAGTCTAACGCTCTGCCGACCGTAGTTGGGTTGATCGCGAATCTGGCCGCCAAAGCGCTGGTTTATTTTCCATTAGTTTCGGTGCTAGTAGTTAATGGGAAAAAGCTAGGCGCACAGAATTCCCCATGAAAAGTTACCGCAGATCTTGGGCAACCCTATCCTCGTCTACCTCCACCAAATGCTCTAGCAAACGAGATGCATGATTTATGACGGCGTGTCGGTATACGTTCCTGCATGGGCTGGGTTTCATATGGTGGCGGAGTATTCCCGAAGGAATCATTGTATTTCCGAATATTAAAATCATATCCTTCTTGATCGCGTCGGCCATGAAAAGGCGGTAGGAAGATAACGCGGAGCTAAGCCCGAAATATCTGGCTCGATTGATCGGTTGGAGCTGCCGCTGGGGAAAGAGACATTTTTGATAGCTCTGTTAATATCGCTGTATTGTGGCACCTTATTCAAGTTTGCTTAACCAAGCTGGATGGAGTTTCTATTTGAGATATAGCTTGCAAAAAGTTAATGTGCCCCCCGCAGTGAAGAGTGCCAAATGTCTTTGCGCGATGATAGACGAACGTTCTCGTTTTGGAATTGTTTTTGAATCAATCCTTTCGCATTATCTTCCCCGCTTTTTATCGTTATCATTTGAAAGGTGCATCAGTTTCCGGCATGCATGTGCTACCAACTGGCTAGCACCATGCGCCGGGATTGGGAGGGCTGTGCGGGAATTAGCCGCCGAAATTTTCTAATTGGTTATAATTGGTGCTACAATGGCCGCCACCGGAACGGAAAGCGGGATCTATGTGCAGGGCTTTTCCAAAAACTTGGAATAGAACCTGCAGAGCAGTGGAGGTGTGAGGGATGTTTGGTGCTTGTAAAATATTGTCGTGAAAGGAGGGTAAGATGGCATTTGGAGTGATAATCTGGCTACCGGATATATCATATATACCTGGGTTTTTAGATATAAAATTCTTACGATCGTTCGTAGTTTTAGCCAATACAGCGTCCTCAGATTGGGTATATCGGTTAGAAAGAAATCTACGGCGAGAGATCAAGATGTCAACGAAAGAGAAGGCTGTGACAAAGTCTTTGAACTTCAATACTTACCTCTTCAAACTTTCAAAAAGGAAAGACGGCCGCAATGAGGTTTATTTCGAGTTTCTTCCTGTACAAAATCTCAACGAAAACGTAAAAGAAGCAGAGAATAAAGCTATCCAAGTTAAAGAAAAAGAAGGTAGAGTAACTATACAAGGCATGGTCGGGCTGTTTAGCGCGGAAGGGAAGGCTAAATCTCGGAGTTCCAAATTACAAGCGATTCCACTCAAGCTAGGCTCTTGCGAGAAAAAGCTCATCCAACTCCCTAAGGTTATCAATGCAAAGAAGGAATACATCGATTATCTTCCGATCGCGCCTAAAGTAACACCGACGGAGACTCGGAAGCGGCTTCTAAAGCCTACTTTTGGCGACCTTCCCCCGGCATATGAGGACATCACAGCCAAGCATAGTCATAGTCCTCAAGATCACAAAACTCGGAACAAGAATTCTGCGTCGCTAGAACAGTCCGTGAGCTACCTCAACGTTCAAGATGCCGCCGAGGAAGTCTTAAGACCAAGAATTAAAAATAAACCGCCAGTTCATCAATGCGGCAGTCAAGAGCGCCTTCGAAGCAACGCTGACCTTAACTCAACCGGTCCCTCTAAACACCACCGCACATCACGCAGAATCTTTGGATCCGACAGTCCCCATCGTCAAGTCGGCACTGGTAGAGTGTCTACCAATTCTTACACTCAGGTAGTGCCACGTAGTACCGGGAAGCTCCATCAACCGCAGATTTAACAACCATTCAAAATGGCGGCAATGTTTCCCACGGAAATTCATATGCAAGAACGCAATACTCCTGCGCACAGAAATGGCGGTGGTGGAAATACCACACAAACCTCTAGAAATGGGGGTCATCGCATGATAAATGACCAAAGAGCTACGGAAAATCCTCTAGCTGATGAAACTCAGCCTGTGCCGGATTATACAGAGTCCGAGTTTCATCTAAACATCACAAATTGGATCGATAATCCCAACCGCAACACGTACGGCGCCAAGATAAACCACAATCTGGAGCACTTGTGGCTCACCCATTTCGGCAATGATAATGTTCCATTAGAATATAGCGGACATGAACAGACAATTGTCGTTGATGCCCTCGGAACAGGCAACCCTGCATCTCGGTAAGAATCTTTTAGGGTTTATCCATTTTCCTCCGGTAAACCTTCGACTTACGAACTTCGTGTGCTTGAGAACAAAAGCTCGCTTTTAGGCCTACAGGAGACATTGGCATCGAAGTGGCGTTCACGCAGCTTTGTGTGGCCATTTTCTCTGTTCCTCGAGGAATTCTAGGCATCTTCTCCCGTCAGGAGCCTTTTCGGGTTGAGTCCGGTTCCGGGTAGCCTGTTTGAGCAGATATGGCTGCTGTCTTCATGCTCACAAAATTGAACGAAGAGAAAACCAAGAGAGCCGATTTAGCAGATTTGGCTACCCCCAGGGCGGAAAAGAGTATCCCCAATGGTAACTACGAAGCTCTACGTGACTTTTGGAAAGGTATTGCAAAAAGGGAAGATGGTTTACTGACTGGTCCATCAATAGGCTCTTAACAATCGCATACAACTTGTCGATGCCAGTCACTATGGTAATAGCTTTGTACAGCGCAGTGAGAACCTTGTCTGCACTGATA
>AZLU01000184.1:0-82787 GCA_002224055.1 Pezizomycotina sp. ARF18
GCCGAGTCGAAATGACCCAAGTATAGTTTCCCGAAAATATAGTACAGTTGTCCAAAAACAAGTCTTTCACTCTATACTTATCTAATATTACGCATTAGAATCTGTACTAAGACGTTTCAATGAAGAACAGGAGAAGTATGCTTACTCCTGATAGCCAGCCCCGTACTTCAAACGTCCTCCACTGCATATGCTTCTGTCGTCGATGATGGTTCCAAGTGGCTGGTATTTCCGTCGGAATTTTCGAGCGGTATACGCATCTGGGATACTCCCTTGTGAGGGCAAAAATCGCAGGCATTAATAATGTCGGATCGCGTCCTGTGGCCTACTTTGATTTTCTTCCGCGTTGCTTTTGGTTATCCGCTATATTGGTTCTCGGGGTACTCCTAGTCTGCTTGTTAACTTGGCGAGGCTCGATTCTGGTTGGATTCATCATAACAGTGTTTCGAATCGAATTCCCAGTTGTGTTCAGCATATGAAGACTTCTGGAGGGACTGTTTTCAGCGGCAGTTTTTATCCTCAGGCCCTCCTGGGGGACATATAGCGTAAGTTTGGAGTTTCGAATACCCTAGACTAGCCGTTGTTACGAAAGATGTCGTTCCATAGGGAAACTGGATGACTCTAGGAAGCATGAGGTATAATATCTCGCCCAACGCTTTTAGATAGGGACCACTCAAAATGCTATAAGTTTCAGGGGGAGCGGACTCTACGATATTCTTCACAGCATGTTTCTAGGGTTCGTAGTTTCTATCGCGAGGGTTGTTTTCATTACTTTTGTTTCACAGGTAAATATCAACTGTGAGATTGAAAATACTCTGAGAAAACGATATACCGATCTGGTATCAAATTATGACTGGTGTTTGCCAGTGGATCTGATACTGATACTGGTATTTACTTCAACGAGTACAAACTTGAACAAACACAATTCATGAGCTTAAGTAGCCGGAAAGAAAACAGGGTATTCTAGCAAATTCGACCCTCGGGCTACAGCTACCACATTAAGAAATACTCCAGATTTCGGAGTACATCTGCATTTCTTTTTCTCAGTGAAGCCAAAGTAAAAGAAAATCTCATTTAGAAGTCCAGAAGAACTATCACCACCTATGAGCGCGAGAATAATAGCGATATCTAGAGGATCATATGTACCCTTTACATAGATACCCAATGTGTGGCGCCAACCGCGATTTTCTGATCGTACTCTGGCGTCCGTTATCAGATGAGTCTACCGGGCGGAATTGTCGACCTGGCAGGTAACTCGAAAGGGAAAGACTTACTGTAGTTATGAGAAGGGATCGTCCTTGTGGAGGCACTTGGGAAGAACTGACAGAGCATGAAGAGAAAATGTTAGTTAATCAATAGGTAAAGGCGATTGCTTTCAAGTCTCGATACATCAGAGAGGAGACCTTTATTAATCTTTTGCAGAATACCTCTTAACTATACTCCGTTATATTTTAATAGTATAGACATTATTTATATTTGGGCATGTCTTTCTGAATGCTTCAAGAATTCAAAATTAATGGAACTTGATTCTACTCCGGAATGATGCTACAAACTTAAACAAGATTTCTAAATACAAAATAATACAACACGATGTTAACAACAATAACCTATATATAAATCAAATCCCTCATGGCATATATGTTCTATATATATATACAAGGGTCGAAATCCCCTATTCAAGCTTGTTTCTCATCTCTTGCTTAGCCTGTTCAACCATGTCTCTCACGAGATCTTCACCTCCAGTCTCCCACATGAGAGCCCTAAATACGCTCCTCTCGTCTCCAACAGTTGTAACGGACTGCCATCTTCTTCAATTTACCGTCTTTCATAACGAGTCCTATCCATCCCTATCAGCGCGGTTATTCTGTGCGCGACGCAAAGCACCGTAGTACCCCGAAAGTGCTCTTGATCGCTTTACTAATAATCTTTCTCAGACTCGACATCAACGTTCGCAGTTGCTTCATCAACCACAAGGACTTTTGGCTTCCGTAACAAGCACGGGCGACACAGACCAGCTGTTTCTGCCCTGCGGAGACGTTAGAGCCGCCGGACTCTATGCGTCCATCGAGACCCTTGCGTTTGCTCGCGAGCGATGTTTCCGTGAAGGAACGCAGATTACACGCGTCCAGCGCGGCCCATAGGCTCGCATCGTCGCCCCCGAAAGATTTCTTCGGGTCAAGGTTCTGCCTTAGCGTCCCTTCAAAAAGAACGGGTTCCTGGGGAAGCACTCCAACCGCGTCCCGTACGCGTTGTAGTGGAACGCGTGCAACATCCGCGCCGGACAACTCGACGCTACCCGACGACGCGTCGACTAATCTGGACAGCGTAGAAACGAGCGTAGACTTCCCGACCCCGTTCGCCCGACAATGCCGACGGTTGTCCTGACGGTATGTTATAGTGAGATATCTAAAGCCGTTCCTCTCTTGTTCTGTACCGCAGCGTCAACTTATCGAAGCCGACGCTACCGTCCATCGGCCACGGCGCCGGAAGGGGTATAGGTTGACATTATTAACCGTATCAGTTTCCGTAGGTATCTCTGTGGCGTAGTGTTTCAGCCTCTCAACGGAGTTCATCTCAACTTCCAAAGAAATCAAACTCCACAGAAGCAGGTACGCGTTATTTGACAGCGTACTGCTGTGCTCAACGCTAAACCAGCGCGAACGTGATCGAGCCAGCCGAAAGAACGCAGCGCCCCGGCAAAAAGTACCAGAAATGCCGTGAGACATTCCGCACGGAAGGTCACCCACGTATCCAGCGAATGTTTTGCGATGGACGCGCTCATGTGGCGATCTAGTAGCCGCGAGTGTTTGCGCATGAACCGACCCTCGGCATGGTATGCTTTCAACGTGCCCGTTCCCGCGGCCTGTAAAGTCTCGCTGACGGTCGCAATAACGGGCGATGCGAGGAGATTGGTTACACGTCGCAGCTCCCGGGCGGAAACACGGAAAAAGACTGCAGCCAGTAACTCGCAAGCAGAAGTGGGAGCACAAACGCTATCAAAAACGGCGCAGTAACCATAATAATAAGCAAGGATGCCGCAAGTGAGCCTGCAGCGACAAACAAGCCGTCAACGGCATTCATGAGCCGTGCATCTATCGCTTCTATTCCGATGAAAACGGTTGAGGATGCGCCCGATGGGCTGCGCTCGAAATACCATAAGTAGCCGGAAGAGGTTCGAGACTACCTTACTGTGGATGTCAAGGCTTGCTTTCAGGCTTCCGCGGACAAGGACTATGCCCAACCCCGCTAGAGCAGTGATTGCAGCACCATGAGGCCTGTGTAAGCACTAATGTAGCCGACTGCGCTATTGAAAGCTGTCCTTAAGCCACCATACTAGCCAGTAAGCCGACACGGCTCTGATCGCGGTGAGGAGCACGAATGTAACAGCAACTGAAATCATGAGAACAGACCACCAGCGTGTTTACCGAGAACAGGTAGATTTCTGAGTCAACGCTACCTGATGCTCTCTCCTCTTCCTCTGTCATAGCGGCGACCGGGGCAGAGGCTGCGGGTTCTGCCCGTTGGGATCTTCGAGGAGATCGATTCGTCCGGGCCATCATCTTCGCGTAATCGTAGCGCCGATCGGGTGAAGATGCATGAACGAGCGTGCATAATCTGATGTGCTGCGCAGGATATCATCTGCGGTTCCTCTTCTACCAGCTTCCGTCCTTGATGACGACGATGTAATCCGCGTGCCGAAGAAATGAGGTATATGGTCGCAAGCACGACTGTTCTATCTTTGCCTGTAGCTAGCTTCCGAACACATCCATGAAACAGCTTCTTAGAGACCCTCGCGTCAACCGCAGCCAGGCAGTCGTCGAAAAGCATCAGGTTGGAGTCGCTGTAAACGGCTCGAGCCAGCGAAACCGTGCTTTCTGCCCGCCACTGAGATTGCGCCTTTTCACCAACTGCTGCGTCATCTCCGCCAGGGAGCAGCCTGATGTCTTCCTCGAGACAGCACATCCTGATGACTGCTCTGTATCTCTCTCATCGTCACGAGACGTAAACACGATGTTCTCGCGTACGGTTCCGCAGAACAGAAACGGCTCCTGTGCCGAGATCGCGACCGATCGAGGGTAGCGACAGGTTGGGTCTTTTTAAGAGAACAAGTAAGCCTAATATGGTGTTTAGAAGGCTTGATTTACCGCTGCCGACCGCACCGACGACCACGGTCAGCTTACCGCGTGGATGCGAAGTTCATCGATGTCCAGCTCGAAGGAGTCGTGCCTGGATAGACGAACTTGCCGTCGAGCATTACAGCACACTTGTGGCTCTCGCTGAGGTCTACGCCTTCGTCAGAGTCGGAGTCCGACGCAGACGGGAGGTACTTCTCGTCGACGTTCACGCTGCCTGCGTTGCTCTGATCGACGTCCTCCTCTGCAGTAAGAAGGTCCAGAACCCGCTCACGCACGCCCGACCGAGAAATGCCGAGTAATCGATATCGATAGCTTGCTCGCGGGCTCGTAAGTCATATTGAACAGCGTCAGAGCGGGGAAAACTACGTCAACCCTCAAGTGTTTCCCGAGCCCCAGTAAACCGCGAACGCTGACGCCGCAGCCAAACCCGGTATCATCTGGTTCACCGATGTGAAAAAGCAGAACGTAAGCTTTAACCACTTGCCCAGGAAAGCTAGCTGCTTCCTTCGCACGTGTCTTATTTTCTTCAAAAAATATTCTTCGAAAGATTGCATTTTATTCCTTTAACGCCGTAGAGAAACTCGCGGAGGTGCTTGAGCCGGTCGTCGTTCAATCGCAGATAACCGCCTACGCTTTCGCGCGTTGAGTCGTTTCCCAGACTGGGAAATAAACAAGAACGCCATCGCGATGAATCCGGAGATACATGGAAGCCATCCGACAATGGAAATGAGCTGCGCGAAGATCACGAGCATCTGCAGCGGCGAGCTCCAGACGTCGTGCGCTTTCACAAAGTAGTTTCCCAGGAAGGACACGTCATTCGTGCTCACGCTGATAACTTTGCTGGCGGGGTAGTCCTTTCGCGCGTTCGGGCTGAGCTTCAACGATTTTTCAAAGATCGCAGACTGCAAGAGTACCGAGATCCGATCGGATTGGATTCGGCAGACCTGATCTTTTGCGCGACCGAAGACGGCTGCGAGCAGGGAAACGACGAACAGCGCTACGGTGAGGTAAAACGGTGGCTCCGTATTTTCTTCTCGAGTACCAGTCGAAGGATTTCTGGTGCGCTTAATTGGCATGCGATCGCGAGTAGATTGAATAATCCGCCAAGTAGTAATAAACCACAACTTGCGATTGGCATATGAAACCAAACAAAGAACGTCTGAAAAGCGGTTTTGCGTATTCTTTCATAAACGCTGTATTCTGAGCGAAATGAGGAAGATCGCGGCTTTCGTCGAAGTGGTCGGAGCGCTTGACGGACTGGATAGTGGCGTAGCCACGATGCGTCGGCGAGAATAGGTACGTAGATGAGGGCTGCGACCGGGGCCTAGCTCGTTGCGCTGAAGCTCCAGAGATGACGAAGAGGATGCGCGCCGTTGCGTGGCCAACAGCTCCACCGACTCGGGCTGCTCGAGGTCTTGACCTTCTGGTGTGGCGAGTCCGGAGTCTGCGTTCGTACACGCTTGTACTTTGTCGCCCGACCGAGGAGACGCTTTAGGGTATCCATTCTAGGATGTCTATTGCTAGGAGATGCGCGCGAGTCTACAATATGGAGAATAAAACGAGTAAGTTTGACGTTAACCGAGTGTATGATGCTATTGCTGGATCTTCACAATCGCTTGGTACCTGGAAGTGAAACTGACAACGTGAGATACAAAACGAATGAAGGAGAAGCAAGTGGACAAATTTCAATAGCAATCATGAAGACAGGGGAAAATAGAGAGAACAAGAATGAATGAAGGATCTAGGACTGTGACTCGAAGAAAAGCAGGGACGGAATATCGCGGCAGTGTTATCCCGTCATCATGCAATCCCATGTCTGTCCCTGGTAGCTCAATACCTTCTTCTAATCACGCACCTAGGTTCAACAGTGTCATTTCATAACCATACCTAATTGCCATTTTAAACGTCTTGCCGAGGTAGCATCGAATACAGGCGCTATTTCGCCGACAATTACTACCCAGCATATACTAGTACCATAGGTTGAAGGCAAATGGAAGGCTGTTAGGCTACGTTACCCTGGTCGAAGGCTGGTGGATACACGGATTGCAGGCATTATCATCGCAGTTTTTCTGCTTATATTGCCGACATGCGTAATGATGCCTGCCAATTTTCGCCACTACTGAAACCGTTCTTAAGAAAAACAGAGCGCATCGTTTTTGTGATTTCTGTTTCATTTCGTCATTTCTTTCTGGAACATCACAAATGGCGCCTTTAGAATGGCAGATAGCTCCTTCTATTATATTCTGCTTACATGTTATACATCGGCATTGATTTGTGTACATCTGCATTCTCATGGCAAACAGGGATTGTCACTGACAGGAGGGTTTGCTAAGGGGACCAAGCGCAGGGCCGAGGAAGGATCCTACAAATCATAGTATGGTATGATTCGAGACTAAATCCGATATATCACCCAGGTTCATAGCGATAAGGACACCAAATTGTTCAGAAGAATCAGAACCACTCAACCCTTATATTCGGATTTGGGCGGTTGAACTTCTGAATTCTTAGTTCCTGTCTCGACAAAACGTCTGAAATTAAGCTTACTAACGATCAAACCCGCCGAGGCAACGAAAATTGTGTAGCGACTGCCTAGCCGATCATCCCATCTTGGGTTACAATTACCGACCTTCCCCCGACTGGCACAACGGCCCTCCCTTGGCTTTGGAAGGCTCGCTAAGCGCCGGCTAGAATTCCTCCCTTTGCCTCTTGGCTTACTCTCCGAGTTCTTTGCTTTTTCTGCGGTGAAACTAGCAGGTTTTGGAGAACTTGATAAATGTTAGAATACCACAGTACCTAAGATGTACATCTACATGTCACATCTCAAATTATACAACATCCTAGACCGGAATAATTTTCGGCCTTCCTATTCTAATATCCCTGTAGAACGAAGAGTTGTGCGAAAGAGGGGACGGACCCTTGCTTGTTGTGCTCGTGGCCATCCGTTATATTATTATATATTGTCATATAGACTCTCTACTGCCTAGCCGTTTCGGTTTCACCCTTTGCTTTTCACGATCAGAAAAGAAACGACCAGAAAGCTCCTTCTACTAGGAGCCTCCCTTGATATACAAAGCCTAAACTGAGAACGCGGATGAGAAGGCGATTCCAGGGAACAGAAGGTAAGAATTTTAATGATACCATAATTAAGGCTGAGCTCGAAATGAGCCCCTGATGAAACTATAGCTCAAGGGAAGCTAGCTAAGCTGCCAGCGGAGATCGTAATTGGCAACAACGTGTCCTTTTCAGTCTAGCTTTGCTCATAGTAGGCTCGAGCTATCGTCTCATGGTCTCGGTTGGACTTCATCTGCCCTCCAATAATTTACCCTTCTGGCTTTCCATCCACGGCTTGACGAGATCATCAAAGTTAGTACCTGTAAGCACCTGAGTAGTCTTACTAATAGTATCTATGATTAGTGCTAAACAATTGCTCAACCTCGTATTTTCATTCTAAATATTTTCTTCGTTGTTCGACTCGTTGACTCGATACAACAGTCGTACTTGTTCACCTAACCAATTCAACAACGCTCTCTTTGAAAGCTCGTAATACGTAGATTCTCTACAACCTAAACAAATCCCCAGGAACACGGAAACAATGGGCGAACCGTCATCCTATCTCCCCCTCCTATCGCCGACGAGACCATTGTCTCCCTCCTCGAGTCCGTCGGCCTCCAGCGCCGACTTCAATCTCGCGCCCAAGGTCACCGCCCAGTACCATTCCATCTATATCCTCTCATTCGCCTACAATGTTCCAGGAACAGACACAAGCTCCCTCGTCCTCCGCGTCGCAGGGCGACATCTGCCCAAGATCAAGACGGAGAACGAGTCCGCCGTCATCACCTGGATCGCGCGAAACCTCCCCTCTGTCCCCGTCCGACGGTGGTCAGACACGACTGCACCCCGAATAATCCCTCGGTTCGAGTACGAGCTCATGGTGAAAGCGCCCGGCGAGACTCTATCAGACGTTTACGACTCCCTTTCAAAGGAGGAAAAAGAAGGTATTGTTCACAGATAGTAGATATCCTTATCCAGCTCCGCAGCCACGAGTGGAAGCACGTCGGCGGTCTCAAGTTCGAAGGCGACGAGATTGTGCCAGGACCTGTCCTCGAGGAAACCTTCTGCAACTCCCCGACGTCGAGAAGTACTGGTGCGACTACGCTTCGCTGTGAGCGTAGAGAGCTTGAACATTCAAGGCCCTACAATGGTTACGTAGATTACATCGCCGCGCACGTAGAGCGGTACATCTTCGCCATCAACACGCACGAGAGTTTATCTTTTCTACGTGACGCCGTTCCACGCCTCGAAAAATTCGTCGCAGTGATTAAGTCCAAGGAGCATAAATCCGAGCTCGACAACATTAGACTGTCCTCGCGCACAAAGACCTCCACTTTGGTAATTTAATGTACGATCGCTCTTCTCAGAAGATCACGGCGGTGTTGGACTGGGAATTCGCGGGCGTCGTGCCTTATACCGCTGGGACCCCAGTCGCGCCTTCCTCTGGAACGGTCAGATGACTGAAGCCGCGGCGAAAAGTCAGGAGGAAGACCAGGAACGTTCAGGAAGATTGCGGAGGAAAAAGGCGCTGGATATTTGCTGGAGGATGCGAAGTATAAGTTTGATTTGCAGGAGCACATGCAGCTTGCACAGAATTTCCTAAGGGCGCTCGTTGAAGTTTGCCCCAGGGGGCAGAGGAAGGAGCTACAGGAGAAGTGGAAGGCGACGGTTCTGGAACACGTCGCTGCCTTCGAGTAGATTGTCCATCAGCTTACAAGAATGTTAGGATATGCGTAGTCTCAACAGGAATTTAGATCGTTCAATCTAATAGAATCTCTCAAAATATAAAATATTTAGCCTCGCAATTGAATTTTATGGAGCTGTTATAAAAACGAAAATGTAACTTAAATATCGACGTATGGGCGAGGGAAGGAATATCGAAGTTTCCCTTTCATCATAAGTCTAATCTACATCACATCCGATGGATATTACTATGTGCATTCGAAGGCGCCACAACCGTGACTCTAAAAAGTATGTAATTGTATAATTATGAATACATTACATTTGAAAGATCGCGATGAGACTGGGAAAAAAAAATCGTTCTTCGCACAACGACGAATCCACTATTTTCTCCCCATATCTCGGTTTGCTTTTAAGCTTACTGACACCGCGCTCTTAACGGCGCCTTCCCAGTCCTTCCCTTCTAATTGATCCATCGCCTTTCTTGTACTTCCTCCAGGCACGCAGACATCATCCTTCATCTTTTGCAATGTTCTCTTTGTGTCTTGCTTTGCCAGCGCTCCGCGCCAATGCAGCTCTGCACCACGACTTCTCTTGCGGCTTCCTCCTCCAAACCATTCTCAACCGCGTTCTTTATAAGCAACTCCATAGATAATAGAAGTACGCAGGCGCAGAACCAGCGCACGACGCGACGACGTTGATATCGTCTTCATTGTTCAGGACAACCGTAGACGGACTGACGCGCCTGAAAATATCAACTACGACGTCTAGTTGTGACTTTGTAGCGTTATCGGAAAACAAACCCGTCGCTCCTTCTCCAACAGAAAGCGGAGTATTCGGCATGCTCCTGACCACCGCTACGCTCTCCGGTAGTGCGCTGGAGAGCGATGCGACGCTGATACCTGGGCAGACCGTGACGATGCATATGTTCTCAGGCTTGCTCTTCGATAATGGTTCGCGGATCTGTGAGAGGGCGGACCACGTATCTGCCGGCTTTGTGCAGATGAAGACGACGTGAAGCTTGATGAGCATTAGACCAGATATCTTGAGAGTCATTAGATAGGGTTACGGTAATGTCGGGGTAGAGCTTCGAAAGCTCGGAGGCGCGCGATTTGCGGCGGGCTGTGACGGATATAGATGATGGGGAAGGAAGTTTTACGGGCGGAGAAGCGAGGAGGCCATCTATGAACGCGCGCGCGAGGACGCCGCCGCCGATGAATGTGAGTTTTAATGGTAGCGTAGTGGGAGAGCTGAAGGGCGAGGAGGAGTTGTTCGGAATTTGTGCGTGAATGGTCATTGTGAAGAGATAAGAGTAATAATTGACGGTAATAGCTAGACAGGGTATGGTACAATTTGCGAAGGAACTCTGAGGAGGATTGTATTATGGGCTCAATGCTCTATCTAAATGAGTTTATGTGGACTCTTGATGGCCAAGATATACCAGTCTGGGTACAGAAATTTACAGCGACATAAATACTTGAACATGACATGTCGGACTGAGTTTTAGCTGTACCATCTTACTCGAGCACTGAATCACTCGTTGCCCTATTGCGAGGGAAAAGTAATATGAGTTCTGTATGGTGCGACGTGCGTTGCGGTCATGCTATGAGTTACGTCGAAATCAAATCAAACTTCTCGAGTCCGAGCCTGCGGAATTGCAAGGAAAAAAAACAAAAAAAAAAAAAAAAAAAAAAAAAAAAAGGAACGACATGCCAAAGTATTAAGCCTAAAGCTTATAGGATCGGCAGATCTATGCTAAGCTCTTCCCTGCATTTTCTCAGAGTACTCGGGTGATGGTGGTAAGCAAGGGGTCCCTGACTCCCTGTTGCCTTGGAAGGTACAAGCTTACCTACCTTTACTGACCACTAATTTCGCCCCTTAGTATCGAGACATTCCTTACGATAACCTCTAGTGCTTATCTCTCGCGCATAGTTTTTCCTGATTACGGATTATTCCATCTTGGATTTCCTGTAGAACTGGGCGGCGTTGAGTATAAAGAAGGTCAGGAAGACATCGGATAATTCTCAAATTTCTGGAAGGTTGAAACGAACAATAAGTGGACTAATGCCAAAACGCGTCTATTAGCTAATATTAGTATACAACGGAAACTTTCATTTCCCTTTCACGTTCCTCTTCCTTACGTAGTGACAAGGATGATAATTGTATAATCGTTGCCTTATGTCTTAATCGTGATTGATGATTGCACCATTCACCACGTGCGAAGAATGCCACAAGGTTCAGGGTTTAGTACCACGTTGAAATCATTGGCAAACCGTTGCCCAGGACTTGGAGATCGGGGATCGGTAGAGCACAATGAGAGCCGCCCGAGCGAATAGCTGAAACATTTTTCGGATCAACTACTATAAATGATCACAGCGTTGTATTCTTCTGTGCGACTTCTTTGGTTAAGCTAGTCGCGTACTCCAGCGGGGCCTAATCGGAGGGGCCATCTCAGGGAATGTTGAGGCGAAACCAGGATATACGCGGAACTTAAGATATGATTTTTTTTTTTTTGTTTTCTTTTCTTTCTTGCTGCTCCTCGGAACACTAACTCAATAACGAATAAGGTATCGTAGCTGCACCAGGACAAGCGTTATACTGGTGTCTTCTAATGAGGATGAAAGATATCCTATTATGATCTATTAAAATTAAATCGCGTCACAAATCGTAGTTCAGTTTCAGGAGAGCTTTAGAATTCAAATTCTAGGCTATATTGAGCCTATGTCAATTTTCAGAATCACTTGGCGCCGGAGCTCGATCATGCGAAATCAAAAGTATTATGGTATATTCTAAAGGGTCATAATCATCTCTATGAAATCTACAATACAAATCAAATAGCAGCAAATAGCAAAAAAAAAATCTCTACGCCAGATATGCTAAACACTAGTACTCAGGGGTCCTGGGACTTAAGACCAGAAGATCAACTTCGGCCGCTCGCCCTCCTTCTGGGGTGGCAGGTATCCGATGAAGCTGCTCATGGTCAACCTAGGCCTCCTCCAGCCTTCGCCGTGAACAGGGTGGGTTTCGGGGTCCACGGAGAAGACTTCATGCATGTTTCTCGTGTTAAAAAAGCCAAGGTCACCTTGGCCTGGGATGATAGTGCAGCTATCGCGACCCTCGACAACGGCTGGGAAGTAACCGTAGCTGGCAGGGTCGCGGTGGTTCAGGCACTCCTCGTCCACTGCTTGTCGTGTACGATAGTTTTGCCTCCCTTGACGGGGACAAGGTAAAGGTTGAAAACGGCCTGCTTCGTGATTTGTTCACGATCCAATCTTCCGTGCGAGAGTCATAGGGCGACCAATCGCAGTGAATAGGCGTGGACTCGTTTATGGCCCTGAAGATACCAGAATAGTATCCTTTCCCTTCGCCTTCATTGGCGACCATGACATCGTATTCCGGTACGAGTTCGGCGATCTGGATATGATCTGTTCAATACATCGACACCGCAGATTTCCTCGACTTCGCCCTTGATGCCCTTCTTGGGGTCTCCATGAATGTGCGAGACTGCCTCAACGGCGCGGAAGTAGTCTTCTTCTTGTCCGTTTTGGTACGGTCGACGAGGTCTTCTTCAGCCTGCGCTTGAAACTCGAACTGCGCGACGCCAACTTTCTTCAGTACGGGGCCAGTGTTATGAGTGTAAGGCGTGAGCTTGGAGTAAGAACGTCGTCGAGTTTCTGGGAGACATCCGGGTGAGGTATTGGGGTTCCCGGATGACTGCAATCTTGTTGTCAAGGATGTCCAGGAAGCTCTCGCGGTCAGGCGGAGAGGAGTGTTGGTTTTCCAGGTGCTGTTGTAACCCAACTTGTTGACCGACTTGGTTACGGGCACAGCGGCGGTTTCAGCAGCAGGCTGAACGATGAGAGCGGACGGCGGAGACATGTTTAATATTGAGGTATATAAATGGATTCTGAACTGAGGATAGGAAAGGAGCGTTTATACAGATGTATCTTTTATGTGAAAGGGATTCTGGATGCTCGCCAAGGGTATTGAGTATGTTGCTGTAAGAGAATATTACTTTGAGCGGGAATGTAGGGCCATTTTTATGTTGGACTTTGCGATCGCGGTCTGCGCGGAGCAATGTGCCGGACGCTATGACGATGAAACTCTCCCCGACACTTTCTCCAAGTGCTGACCCTAGAGATAGTAGCTACTGTGTCTCCCCGAGCGAATGGCAGAATATCACTGATGTATGTACATTGCATCGAGGCTCGGCTTGCAAGGGTTAGAGAAAATTCTTCAGGTTCGACAAGTTCCGGCAGCGTGGAAACTTCCGACGTTACGTGCCTAAACTCCATGGTCATCCTCACCACGTATATCAAACTTCAATGCATGCATCTCCCACGCTGACCGGGATGTGAGATTGCGACTGGGAAATGGTCCAAACGGAATCCATTCGCCTCCAAGGATTCCTCCCAATACTGACTTAATCATACTATTCATCATATCATATCAGTAAATGCAGGACGTTTAGAAATCGAGCACTAGCGCGAAGGTAATTACGTAAGAGCGGGTAAGACTTGATGAACGCAGTGGGGCTTTTAGGAAGTTATTTTGCATTGTAAAACTCCATTCGCTTCGTGAACCTCCCCTTTTTGATGACACTCTGAGTTGTATGCAATAAGGGCAATATAAACTTTGATCTTACCAACGGTTTTGTGAGCGCGCATCTTATTTTGTTCAGCGTTGTATCCTTTCGTATTCTCCATTTAAAGTTCACCTTCCGGCTCGCATAGCCATGCGAGCAACGGACAAATAAATGACCCATACTTCAGAGAATGCTTCGGATAAGTTCGGAATAACTGGGTTTTAAAATTCTACCTTTGGTGCGAAGTAAGTGCATGCGTTCAAGATGCCACAGGTATCCGGTACAATACTACATAAGCACACACTCCTGGCTAGAATAGCCTTATTGGGATCGCCCTATAAGCGATAACTGACAGGACCTCATTGACGAAGGACTCGTCTGAAGATGCTTCTTTCAAATAGTAGGAATAATTGAGTGGTATTCAAGATAGCAACGATATCCAGCTTTTCCCGAAAGCGAAACTCAATAAAACTCATTGGAGGCGCTCGCCTCCACGGACCCTAGTCACCATCCATGCTGATATCAGCAAGCATAAGGAGTATTGACCAGAGCATGTTCTACAAGAACCCTTCCAGAAGCTACTTTGTGTAATCCGCTGGATTAGGATAATTTACCCCTTACTCTAATAGTCTCTAAGGTCTGAAAATCATTTCCTTTCCTCGTCGGCAAAGCTAACATATTCTGGAAGGCGAGCTGCCATTTAGCTCCCGTGTTTATTAGTGAAGCGAAAGGCTTAATCTCCGCCTTCTAATTATGGAAACAAACATTGACAAATCTTACATTTCGCGATTATTTTAGCCCTTCATTCTGGCACTGCCGACTCCCGATGAGCTTTGCCGGCGTTAAATATAGGATAGGTCTTTTCAAAATATAGAACCTCACAGCAAATGAAACTTCCTAGCAGCGTCCGGTCGCGTTAATTAGCTGACAGGGGGGACGACTAGCATCGTCGAGAATAGATGGCAGTTAACCTTGGCCCGGCTGGGCTATTTGGCGTGATTGTACACGGGTATATCGAATGACTTATAATGTTACGCCAAGTTGCGAATGTATTTACGCTTTGGTTAATTCCCCGACGCAAGGGTGTGTCAGTGAGGCAATTTTTGCATTTCGTGGGCCAGCCTCGGGAATAGCCAGCCACATCTCCACGGAAGCCTCGAAGCACTGTGAAAATAGCGCTCACTACATGTATTTGGTCCCGCAGAAACCATTGCGATTGAATCGTGCAAAGCGAGCCGAAAAGTTTCCCCCAGGCTAAGGCTGAAATGACCATAGACAAGGCCGGCTCACTTTCCCAATACCTCGAATCGGCCTGAGGATCTACACAATACAAATAGCGTCTCATTCCGAGTGTATCGGCGCACTACCGGCGCACTACCGAGTCGAAGACTTGAACCACGCATCGGGGTGAGGCAAGGGTGCAGTGTAATGGTCTAAATATTATGAAGAGAGTTTTTTTTTTTTTTTTCCTGTTTTGATTTGGGTGGTATGTAACCATCGCCGACGGTGGCACAATAGTGCTCGAAATCACGGAATAATACAATTGCGATGTTCATATCAGGCCAATAGCCTTGCCTTTGTACAAGGTTCCTTCTTGTCCCAGAAGCCTGATATTTGATGAAGAGAGATGCATGCGCGCAGTACCCTGTAGCATATTCCTAACCATTTTACAAGGGGTATAGAGATCACCTCAACGGTTTATCGTCTGTGCGTGCCTTCTTGAAGGTCTCGTGGCGTGAATAGGCATTCTGGCAAGGCGAGGGTACGGACGTTATAGCAGATTCCCAGCGGGGCGGTAAACAACCTAAAATCAATACACCACTCGTCCCAGCCTCGTCCGAAGAGGCAAGCGGCAAATTCGTCCAATTATTCCCAGAATTTTTGACACAGGCCTCGTTGCTCCAAAGGAAGACGAGGGAAAGGCCCATGCTTCCCATGCATTGATCTCATCAACCTCGTGGCACCCTTGTTCGTGAGCATTCCATCTTACATCTCAATTTTACTATTCTTCGGTAGAGAATAGCTAAAGGAGAGACATTCCTCATTCTTTGCTTAGTATCAAGATGGATATAATGCTGCCATACAACGAAGTAATACTGTGGCAACAGCATGGGTTTATGGAATGTAATTCGGACTCGGGCAGTCAACTCGATCCATGACATGGAACAAGGGAAGCAAAATTTTCTCTCTAGATGAGGTATTAAGTGGTAAATCAAATCATGGTATAATGAGAAGAAGCAAAACATATTGTCTCGACGACAGCCTTGGACGCTTCAGCGAAGACTTCTCTATGAGCTAGAATAGACGTGGTGATACCGTATAATCGAGCCCAGCCTTTATATAGACTGATAGGACCCTGTCACTGCAAGGGATGCCTAGATATCTTGACCGATATTTTTCTCCCTGATCATCGGACGTATACTCTATAACTAACGGTTAATTGCAATCTCCATACTTCGGCTCTCCAGCTTCTCCAAATTTTGAAGTCTTCATATTCATTGCCTAACACTATCGTCTCTACATTTCTCTGCTCTCAGCTCAATTTGTCAACTTGTTAGCCATAGTCCCCACGACTGCCAAAGTCTTCCGTCCGTACTCTTTCTCTTAATACTCCTAATACCAAATAATATACCCCACAAATTCCTAACAGTGACAATGTTTCCTGACGTTATCCCTAATGAATCAATTGCGTCACTCGCTGACGATATCATCTCAAGGTACCCTCCATATTGCTGTTGACTATGAATCGCGTTTACACTTGACCTACAGCCAATTAGGCGAGAGAGCAAGCAGGCTTGCCTATCAACTGAGCGCAGAAGAGGGTATTCAGAAGGGCGATCTCGTGCCCGTTGTCCTGACGCGCTGCTTCGCGCAGGTCGTGGCAATAATTGCCCTGGCACGGATTGGCGCGGTTTACGTGCCGATCGATCCAGAAATACCCAAGGCGAGGACTGAGCATCTCATCCATCGCATTTCGCCAAAATCCATCATCACTACCGAAAAAGTAGTCGAATCTTACGGACTCGGTAATATCATACCGAAATATCTTAATGCTGCACCTTATAATTCAGCATCAGAAGAACTCGAATCATCTGAAGACTCATTTTCAGAGGGCGGGGTTCAATTAGCACCTGAGGCGAGTTCTTTACCCGCAGGTGGCGCCGGGCGACATCTGATTTCCCACATCCCATCCAGATGATCTCGCCGCGGTGCTTTTCACCTCAGGCAGCACGGGCACGCCGAAGGGCGTCAAGCTGTCCCACCGCAATCTCATCGAACCGGCACGTTTCCTAGCCCGCCACGAAAATATCACCGCTTCCTCTGCCGTATTCCAATTCTCCTCCAGCGCGTTTGACGTACACCTAATCGATATCACTTGCACTATTTTCACCGGAGCCCGGCTCTGCCAGGTTTCTAAAGATAATATGCTCTCAGACGTCGGGTACTGGATCAATCTGACTGGATCCGACGTCGTGCACCTTACCCCTCCGTCATCTCCACTCTTGTTCCGAGAACGTTCCGACATTAAAGTACATGGTTACTTGCGGCGAGCCTGTGACACCGACAATCATTCGAACGTGGAGCGAGAAGGTGTTGTTAACGAACCTTTACGGGCCCTGCGAGGCCAGCTCCGTTGTTTCCATCGCTCTGAAACCGGATTCGGCACCGGCTGTCGTCGGAACAGCAAATCACCACGCCACGATCGCGATAGTAGATCCTGAAACTAAGACCCGCCAACCCAACGGCGAGGCGGGCGAAATCTACGTCACCGGTGAGTCCGTCGCGATGGGCTACCTCGGCGACGAGAAGACCACCGCCGAAAAATTCTTCGACGTTTTCGGCGACGGCAGGATATTTTACTCCACCGGAGACTTTGGCTGCATCACCCCGGACGGGGACTTCGTCTATTAGGCAGACAGGACTCTCAGGTGAAGATTAACGGCCAGCGAGTCGAGTTTTCCGAGATCGAACGATGCGTTGCGCCTCACGTGGGCCTGTACGTAATCCGGGCAATAAAGGATGCCAAAGACAACCAGCAGCTGAGGCTGTACGCCTTCGTCACTGTCTCGCGGACCTGGTGTGTCCTGAGGACGAGGTAGCCTTTAGCGAGAACTACGAACTCATGAAGTCCATCGATTCGGCATGCAGGTCGTCACTACCAAGCTACATGACCCCGCGCGTGTTCGTCGTCGAAGCTATGCCTAGAAACCTTTCGGGCAAAATTGACGCGAAAAGGCTAGAGAGCGTCCTCCTGGAGCATTTAGCACAGTCGAAACATCCCTGGCCTGACAAAAGGGAAGGCAGCAAAGGTGACGGTGGCAGGAGCGACAGCAGCAATCGCAGTGCTAGCGACGAAGGCGACGGCGACAATGTGGCTCAGCGAGTCGCGAGCATTGTTTGCAACATTATCCAAGGTGGCGGGCCCGCGCGTTGATGACGACCTCTTCCTATGGGGTCTTACGTCTCTGGACACCATGATGATGATAAAGGACCTGGATAAGGTATTCCACGTCCTGCTTCCGTTAGGGAGATTATGTCTGCACGCACCATTCGCGGCATCGTGGCCCTCATTTTGGAAAAGGTTGCGGAGGACGAGACGGATAGCGACTCTGCTGGAAGCCCCGGATCTTCATCCGGTGTACACACGCCTTACACCCAGTCTTCGTCGTACTTGCCCTCTCCAGGGCTAGGATCCAGTGGGCGTTTCCTGTCGGTCCATACACCATGACATCTCTATCGCTAAGTCGGAAGAGCTCGATGGGAAATCTCAAGTTGAACGTTCCTAGTTTGCCGACCCCAAGCAATCTCAACTCCGACGGAAGTTTCTTCGTTCAGACTTCACCGGCACAGAACCGAATCTACGCTGCCACAAAGCTAGGCCACAACTACAACTGTAGTTTCGTGATGAAAGTGAAACTGGACTTCCTCCGCTTTACATCTGCGATGCAGGTCATTTGTTCTAGACACGAGGTGCTTCGTTCGACCTACCACGAGGACGAACAGGAGATGGCCAAGCAGAAAGTCCATCCCGCGGCATCTCTGAAACCGGTTATCCGCGAGGATAGCGCCTATGAGAAGTTTGACCATGCTCTCAATAACATCAAGGAGGAATCTAAAGCCGACTTTGACCTAGAAGTGGACTCCCCGTTAAGAGCGACGTATTACTCCAGTCCTGGACTCCTTCACATATGCATCCATCATATAGCGATAGATGAATGGTCATTTGATTGTCTCTTGCGGGAGCTGGAGTTGGTGTATCATCAGCAGTCCAAAGCCCGAAGCATCGAACTAACGGCATCCACAACTTGTTCCTCCAGAGTCTCGGGGCCGTGCGCCAGTATAGCGAGTTTGCAACCTTGCAGACTTGCCGCTCACCAGATGAGCAGATGACAAACCTCGACTGGTGGGCAAAGACAATTTTGCGCGAGCATACTGAGTCTATAATCCCTCGGATAACAATGCTGAAGATTCCTCAAGAATCGGCGCCCTTCGAGGAGTGCGGACTTCACGTTCACAAACTCCCAGCTGGCGCTGTTAGGCATTTCGGCACCGAAGTTTGTCAAAATACGACGCCATTCATCAGCTGGCTATCGCTGACTCAGGTTGTACTGGCGAGAATCTCCAGTCAACGATCTTTTATCCTCAACATTCCGTCACGGATCGGGCCAACATGCCGCAATTCTACGAGACCATCGGATTCTTCCTCAACACAGTCGCGTTTCCCGTCGCAGTTAACAATGCTTCCACCTTTTTCGATATTCGAAAGGCCGTGCAGGACCACTATCTCGATATACTCGCCCACCCAGCTCCTTACGAAGACGTTGCTCGTCGTCTACGATCTTTAGGTGGCGAAGCTTCCATGGAGCTCAACAGCGAACTCATGTTCGTTTTCCATGACAAGCGAAAGCCGGCAGCGGTCTCGGTTTCCTCGCCGTATCCACGCTTCTTACAAGAGGCAAGGAGAATTGACCTTCCTTCGGCGGGAGCTAGGGTCGATCTAGTCATCCATTTCGACGAGAACGGCGAGGTTCCTGCGCTCAAGTTCGAATACAAGTCGTCGCTGTTCCCGAAGCAATTTATTGAATGCCTGGGCCGCAGCTTCGAAACTATGCTTTTGGACATCGTAGCCGATACCGAAGCCAAAAGTATCTCGGACTTGCGTATCATCTCCGCCGCAGATGAAAACAAGTTGGAAACTTACTCTACCATGACCGAGATTCCGCAGCAAATGCAGGACCTCTGGATCAATGGTAACGGTGATGCTTTGCTCCACGATTTTGTCGTAAAGGTGGCCGATGAGTACTTTGATGAAGTGGCGCTCGAGTCTCTTAATGGAGAGAAGATGACTTATGAGGTCCTTATGCACAGGGCAAGGAGCCTCGCTAGCTCCCTCCGCGCATCGTACGGCATTGGAAGCACCGTTGGCGACGTTGTAGCGTTAATGATGGACAAATCTTTAACCTTGGTGGTTTGCCAGCTGGCAACCTTGATCGCCGGAGCGGCGTTCGTCAACGTTGACCCTTCGCATAAAGCTGCCGTCAACGAAAACAAGATAGAGGTCTGCAAGGCCAAGCTGGTTATCGTCGAAGACAAGACTAGCCAGCCTGTTTCGGCGCTGAAAAAGCGAAACGCAATCGTGAATATCGCTGATTTCCTTGATCTCGCGGGGCTTCCACCCACTTACCTCGACCTCGAGCGGCCAAAGGCTTCCGACCTAGCTTACCTCTGCTTCACCTCCGGATCCACGGGCCAGCCAAAACTCATACCCATTCACCATGGAGCTGCTGCCGCTGGTATCGCAAGTCTGGTTCATGCCTATGGTATGGGACCGGGTGACAGACGCGGGATGTTGTGCAGTATCACGTTTGATATTTCGGTGCTCGAAGTATATCTCACGCTTGCGTGCGGAAGCACTTTGTGTATCCCTCCGACCGACGATGCCGTGACATCCGTTGCGGACGTGATAAATAAAATGCAGATAACCCACATTTCTCTCACCCCGACGGTCCTATCCAGCATTCAGGGTGGCCCCCGCGAGGTCCCCTCGCTGCGTTCGGTCTGCCTCGGCGGTGAACCCACACCGAGGAAGCTATTCAATATCTGGGGTAGAGAGCCCGGTTTGAGTCTCTTCAACGTCTACGGACCGTCTGAAACCGTTCTGGAAACTCACCGTCGCCAATTTTTTCTGGAGGATGACGACCAGGCCATTTCCCAAAAGATCGGCCGACCGTACCCCTCGCTCCGAAGTTACGTCTTGGACTCATTCGGCAAACCAGTTCTTCCCGGTTGCGTGGGAATGCTGCACATCAGTGAAAGAGTCCCGGGTAGATGGGGCCAAGTCAGTCGAGGCTACCTTACGGAGCTGGCTGCCGGAAAGGAGAATCCTTTCTTCCAACACGACCGCTTCGGATGGACGTACTGCACGGGAGACCTGGCCTTCTATGATTTCAAAGGGGATTTCTATATCCAGGGACGTCAAGACGACCAGGTTAAACTCCACGGCGTTCGGTTTGACCTCGGCGATATAGAAGGCGCGCTATCATCCCTAGCCAACGGCACTACCCGTCATGGAGGTGTTGAGGTTGTGGTCACCCTATCCGCTCTCGGGGACGAGAAGCACCTCACTGCCTTTGTAAAGCATGATGCCTCGGGGCATTCTAGCGAGAACGCATCTCAGGACTACATTATGCCGGTCACCTCAGAAACCATGCATATCCTGAGAAAGCTTAGGGAGGAGTCCAGGGCGGTAATGCATAACGTCATGGTGCCGCAGTACTGGGTGCCTGTTTGTCGCTATCCACTAAACGTCAACGGCAAAACCGACAGGAAAGCTCTTCAGGCACGGTTTGCTCATATAACTGGCAAGCGGGAATATCTCCTACTGGATCCAAAGGCTGAAAAGGGCGCGAGCGATTCGGAAGGAAACTCTCAGTTGGCTATGATAAACCCAAAGCTCCTGGCTATGTGGAGCACAATGCTCAAAATAGACCTCTCTGATATCGACATCGACCAACCGTTTTCAATGCTGGAGGTGATAGCATTTCTGCGATCCTGTTTTGCTCCAAGGCCCGGGCTGCGGGATTGAAGGACTGCACTGTGTCGCAATTTTATAAAACCCCAACCTTGGCAGGTCTAAATGCCTTACTCTCGACCAAGATTTCGCAGGCCCTAGTCGTCTCTCCGCCCGAGGAACAGCGATCACCTTATAGGCTCTGCAACGTCATAGGGATTACCGACGACCAAATCGATCGCTGTTTGACATCGCATTCCATCGATATATCCAAGGTAGCCCAAGTATACCCGTCACGGCTATGCAACGTTCTATGTTATTGCAGTCCATGGAGGATCCACGCCTATACGCTTCCCAGCTTGTTTACCGTCTGTCTGGAGTTTTCGATCTTCGGCGCTTTCAGGCAGCGGCTGCTGCCGTACACCGAGCGCACCCATCTCTGCGGACAACTTTCGCTCAGACTCAAGGCCAAGAGACTTCCTTCGGAGAGCTCTTATCGGTCGAAATGAAAGCAAGCGAAACTGGTTTCTCCAAGTTGGAGGTCGAAAGTAAGCCGGAGGTTGATTTTGAATCCCTTCTTGAAGCTGATCGTGTTTCCGGTTTCCCTCTCGGAGGTTCTATGCTCCGGCTAAGAGTTTTCTGCGAATCCACTCACGTCTACTACGTGGCGATCACAGCCCATCACGCTAGCATAGATGGTTGGTCGGGCGATGTTATCGTTCGCGATTTAGCCTCAGCCTACGCCGCCAACAGTATTGAGAATAGTCCATCGTTCTCGAGCTTTGTCGAATTTCATCAGCAATCGGATAGAGATGGGCTATAAAGTTTTGGCATCAGAGGCTACATGGCTTCTCACCAGCTACTACCTCTACCGAAAGCGGTTGCGCAGAGAACGAGATCCGCGTACTTCGACATAGAATATCACCCAGGGAAAGGACTTTTCCAAGTTCGCTGCCGAGCTGGGAATCACCAACGCGACCGTGTTCCAAGCAGCGGCATCTTTTGTCCTATCCAGAATGACAGGCTCAAATGACAATGTCTTTGGCATGGTTGTCGCGGGTCGGAACGCCGATATCCCCGGGATCGAGAGAATGGTCGGGAACTTCCTGAATACTATACCGTTCAGACATATCCTCGATGGCGACTTCGACGTCGCCTCGTGGTTGAAGCAAGTTCATGAACATTCCCTAGAATGCCTGCGCCACGATCACCTCTCACTTGAAGAGATCCTTCAACTAGCAGAGTCGCACACCTCCGGCGAACGGTTCTTCGATGTTGTCTTGAACTATGAGTTCCAAGCCGAGGAATCTGGTGGAGCGATCAAGTTCGGACCCGAGCTTGTTGTCGACGGCATCCAAGGAAGGGAAAACTCCGAGGTACCACTTACCCTTGTAATCGAGCATGTATCAGACGGCACGGTCATAACTGCGAAGTACGATAAATCGAAGTACTCGGAGGGTGCTGTGTCCTCTGCCTTGGAACAATACGCCAGGATCGTGGAAGATATCGTCGGAGATCCACATTCCGCGCACTCCCGCAAGGTCTCCAGCGTTGGCAGCCCCTTGACCTATAGGGAGCTCGACGCAATCAAAACTTCTCATACGAACTTGGACAGAAGCAACATGACGCTCGTCTCTGCTTTTAGGGCATCCGTACAACGATTCCCCAGGAATATTGCGGTCCACGATGCCTTCTCGAAATGGTCGTTTGAGGAAGTGGACGCAAAGTCTGATTCGGTTGCCGCCTACCTCGTGGAAAACGGTGTTGGTAAGGGCAAGGTTGTGGCATATTATCGGAAAAGTCAGCGGCCCTAGTAATAGCCATGTTAGGCGTCCTCAAAACCGGCGCGGCTTACTGTCCGCTGGACGTTAACTCCCCTAAAGAACGCTTGAACTGCTCATTCGCAAGCTTGGCGCCAAAACCGTACTCGGCAATGACAGTGCCAGAAGGAACTCCCAGGATTCATCTCAATAGACGATATTCCGCGAGCTTTCTTCAAAAGCCAACGAAGGATCCTGTCAGATTCCCCTTGCTATATTCTGTTTACGAGCGGGACTACCGGTGAACCGAAGGGCTGTGTCTTATCCCACCGAGCCGTCTATAACGTCGTGGAGGAAACTTCCGCGCTATACGGAATCACCCCCTCATCGCGCGTTTTATTGTTTGCAAACGCTGTATTCGATGCCTCTGTTGTGGATATCTATGGTGCTCTCAGTAGGGGTGCAACGCTGTGTATCCCTACGCAAGAGGAGCTACTGACAGATCTCGCTATGGCGTCTCGAAGCTATCGTGCCGATATCCTTCACCTCACCCCGTCGGTCGCCAGCCTCCTAGCACCGGAAGATTGCCCAACGGTGAAGACTCTGGTTTTAGGCGGTGAGAAGGTCAGTGCCGCCTTACGCGATCGATGGGCAGCAAAGGTACGCCTAATCGATGGCTACGGTCCGACTGAATGCGCGGTACAGGTTTCAGCTACCGTGATACATCCCTACATGGAAACCTCGGTGATCTCGCAGCCTCTCAAAGGAAACTTGCTCGTGCTCTTGGACAACTTCGGAAACGTCGCACGCGTCGGACAGGTTGGCGAAATCCATGTCGGAGGGACGCAGCTATTCGACGGATACTTGGGCGCCTCGGAGCTTACGGATAAAGTCCTCGTACCTGCACCCTTCAATAAGTCCGTAAAGCTGTATGCCACTGGAGATTTGGGCAGATACCGTGAAGGTATGCACATTGAGATTGTCGGAAGGAAAGACACGCAGGTAAAGCTAGCGGGCCAGCGCGTGGAGGTTGAGGAAATAGAGTCCATTTTAGTTTCTTTGCCAACGTGCGTCGCGCCGCCGTTTTCGTTGACGGACAAATATTGCACGCTAGGGTCGAAGGCGACGAGGCCGGTCGAGAGGCTATCGAGGCCCATTGCGCCAGGATGCTCCCTCCGCAGCTTGTCCCCACGATATCTTTCGTGGCAGCAATCCCCATGACGGCTAGCAATAAGATTAATCGCAGGCAAGTCAAGGAGGACTTTGAGAAGTCATCAGACCGTCGAAGTCAGGCCACGAAGTCTCCCCCGGCAACTTCGGAAGAGATATTCGTCGCGTCGGCAATCTCGAAGCTCGTAAACGGCCCGGTTGACGATACTAACGCACTGCTGACTTCCTTCGGTCTCAACTCGATCGGCATGATGCAGCTCAGAGCAATCCTCGCTAAAAGGTACGGAACGAGCATGACTTACAGCCAGATTAGAGGTGCCGGGACGATTCTACGCTTGGCTAAAAAGATATCGAGATTATCCGTTGCGGCTCCGGTAGCATCTCTGAGTAGCATTCTCGATCGCCGCGTCTCTCGAAAGAGTACGAAAGTCATGGGCACTTTATACCAGATGTGGCTCGCGCAGGAGCGGTTGCGAGACTCATCCTACAACGTTTGCCGGGTGGTCGAACTTAAAAACGTCTACAAGCCGTGTGAGGTTTCGGACGCATTGCGTCAGGCAATTGACCACGTCGATATTTTCCGCTCCACATTCGAGTGGAACCATTCCGAAAATGCGCTGCAACAGGTTCATCACGAGTCTCCTCTTTTCGACCTCGAAGTCAAGCAAGATTATAACGAGGCTGCGATGAAGGAATTGTGTGAACAGGACAGCAATTTCGTCTTCGATTTAAAGAGCGGTCCTCTCGCCAGGATCAAAATCTTCAGCAACTCTGGGGTTAATGGTGCCATTTTCGTTTACTACAATATCCACCATATACTCGTCGACGAGTGGACTTGCGATGCGCTTGTTGACTCGCTCCTCAGGTTCCTGAACGGAAGAGATCAGCAGGAATTTACCACTCTCTCGGGTGAGACTGATGACAGCAACGCCGTGACGCAAGCTTGGAAAGCCAAGCTAGAGGACATCTCGCCTCTCGATACTACAAGTTGGCCGACCGGCACTGGAACCTCTCGTTCTGTTGGTGAGGTAGTGATTGAGGTCCCTGTCGCCCCGCAGTGGCAATCCAGAAGTTTTCTAAAGCTTCCGGTCAGTCCGCCTTCTCAATATTCCTTTCCGTCTTCCAGCTGCTACTCCACAAATATACCTCTGCGGAGGATCTGGCAGTGTTGATCCCATTAACTACTCGGGGAAATCAGCCGGAAACTCACAATACGCTCGGTAACTTCACGAACACCGCCGTCATACGCTCGAATATCGTTGGCATTAACACCACCGCAGAGTTCATCCAAAAACCGGCGAATTCGTAGACTTCGCGATGGATAACTCTCGCGCTCCACTGGATCAAGTCTTGAAATCCGTCGGTGCTTCGCTCCAAGAACATTCCGTAATGTTCTCTTTCAACAACGGACAGGATCATTCGGAGGTCATCGATCGCTCGTCTGAGTTTTTGAGACCATTATCGGCAATGTTCGACATAACGTTCAATGTTGTCGCTTCGGCAGGATCGCAATTTTCCGTCGCTCTTCACTATGATCAGTCAAAATTCGATGGGGAGTTCATGCAGCTCCTAGTTGACGAGTACGTATCTCTAGCATCGAAAGGATATCAATCAACAATCCAGTCCTTCATGGACAGCGGCATAGACCTTCGCACTGGTTCTTTCCTGAAGTCGCTTCCTGAACCGACGATCCTTCACCAACTATTCGAACGGCAAGCAAAGAAGAACCCGCACTCCATTGCTATTGACTACTATTATGAGGGCAAACACGAACTCGTCACCTACGAGGAGCTCGATCGCAAGGCTGATAAGCTTGCGAATGCCTTAATCGAACTTGGGGTCGGCCGGGACGATATAGTGCCGATTTTCGCGGAACAGTCTCCGGACCTCGTCATCTCGTTCCTTGGAATTCTCAAGGCTGGTGCGGCGTACACGCCTCTTGCGCGGGACGGAGTTTGGCCGGAGGAACGAATGACTCGTATCATTCAGCGTGTCAAAGCCAAAGTCATTGTTGCCGATTGCGCAGATGTTCCCGGAGCTCCCGGGAGTCCAAGTCGTCCCGGTCGTGTCGGATGGTGGCAGGCTCGATACCGCCCCACGCGTTAGCATCTCGCCGAGCGATATAGCTTATATCCTCTGGACATCCGGAACAACAGGCGAGCCTAAAGGCGTCAAAATCTCCCACGCATCCGCCGCGACAGCCCTGTCCAACACTACACACGAAGTGTACGAGCGAGGCGCGGAAGATCGGGTCCTCAACTTCTCAAGCCCAATCTACGACGTCGTCGCCGAAGATGTCTTCTGTACTCTTTCTGTAGGCGCAACTGTCTGTATGGCTCCTCGTCGGGATCTTCTGGATCGGCTCGAGCACGTCATGATTGCGCTGAAGCCCACAATGTTGGATTTAACGCCGAGTGTCGCCTCCCTCCTCGATCCCTCAGTAACTCCGTTGAAAGTGCTCAGCGTCGGCGGTGAGGCGATAACGGAGAAAGTTATGAAGATATGGGGCAAGTCAACGAGACTTGTGAATGTGTACGGCCCATGCGAGAACACCGTCTCGTCAACTTTCAGGGTCGTGAAACTTGATGATGGCATGGACAAGAGATCGATCGGCAAACCGCTTTCTACGGTCCGCGTTGCTATCCTAGACCGATGGAACAACATATCGCCACCATACGTTCCCGGCGAAATCTGTTTAGGCGGAAATCAAATGTTCTCTGGCTATCTGAACGACGATGTCAAGACTGCCGAGGTGCACATCGATCATCCGTCCGCTGGAAGGCTTTATCGCAGTGGGGACTTCGGCTTCCAAGACTCTGATGGAAACATAATATTCCTCGGGCGTCGCGATCACCAGGTCAAGATTCGGGACAAAGGACGGAACTCGGCGGAATCTCTTCCATCATCGAAGAATCGCCTAACGTCACCAGCGCTACCGTCATGCTCGCCTCCCAGCAGTTAATCGCCTTCGTTGTGTTCGACCGAAGGTCCGAGGATGGACGCCTGGAACGGGTAAAAGAATGGTCCAGATCCAAGCTACCGGCCCGGACAGTCCCATCCGTATGGCTGGAGGTCGATCGAATCCCCATCACCGCGAGCGGTAAAGTCAACCAGAGAGAATTACTTGCCATCTACAAAGATAAAAGCCGTCACAGTAAACAGCAAGAAACAGCCAAGTTGGAGGTTGCTAAACAAGCTTCCGCCAGCGAAACTTGCCCAGCCAACGACATTGAGAGGATGCTCATCACCATTTCCGCTCAATTCTTCCAAACGACGGGCAGAGCATCGAAATCGAAACGAACCTGTTTGAGCGGGTCTTGATTCCTTTAGTGGGATGGCTGCCGTGGCCAAGCTTCGCAAGGAGGTGGAGGTTGACTTGTCTCTCAATGACATCCTAGACTGCCAATGCTTAAGCGAACTAGCCGTGGCAATTAAGCAACTGAAGGGCATACCCAACCGCGATGAAAAGAACCAAGCGATCGCGCCGCCTGTTTCGGCTACCGCAGCTACCTCGACGTCCTATCCGCCAGCTCAATCCAAAAACGTTTCTACTTCGCGCAGCGAGTCTTGAACGACGCAACCTATAACATCCCACTTCTGATAGAAGTGAAAGCCGGTGCGTCCACCATTGTCAAAGCGATCAATGACATCTGCCAGCAAAATTCCATCTTCCGCACCGTTTCGAACTCCGTGGGGATGAAGTTTTCCAGATCGTCCACCCCGACATAACAGGCGCTAGTTATGCAGAGATCGTCGAAGTCGCTTCTGAATCCGATGTCCGGTCCGCATGTGATGCAGATTCAAAGGCGTCGTTCGATTTGGAGCGTCTACCTTTGATCCGCGCCAAAATATTCCCTTCTTCGGTAGATGCATCCTGTACATAAACATGCATCACATCATCACCGACGAGGCATCGAACGGTCTCTTCATCCGCGACGTCATTCACCGAGCGACCGCCGCAGGCCCCACGCCTCTATATGCCAACTTCTCGCAATATCTCGATTACTCCACAGAAGAACAGAACCAGAACCTGGAGAGCAGCCTTGACTACTGGAAATCTTCTCTGGTCGCAGTCTCACCGCTAGCAATCATCGGTCAAGGCAAAGGCAAGCGTACTTTGGGTGCGTTTGAGCACAGCTTTTCTACCGCAGGCCGACCCAAGTGGGCAGCCAGAAAAGGCGCGACACCGTTCTCTTACCACTTTGGACTCTTCCAGGCAGTCCTCCAGCGGCTTTGGAACTTCAACGATTCGGCTATATTGATACCGGCTTCTCAGAGACCGCACGGCGAGAACGTATATGGCTGCTTCATCAACACGGTTCCAGTCGTCGCGGGCTCGATCGATAACGCCACATCGTTGGCTGAAATCGTCCGCGCCAGCAGGAAGAACGTGTTTGATGCTCTCGGTAACGCCTCGGTCCCGTTCGAGAGGATCGCACGCGAGGCCGGATTCGGAGCCGATGACTTTCAAGTGATGTTCGTCTACCATGAAGACCATCAGCAATCAACAGCGCAAGAGCAATGGAAGCCTCTGAACCACCTCCTTTCCGGAAACGGGAACGTCGCGGCCAAATTTCCCCTCACCGTTTCTCTTACTGTCTCGAACAACGCCGCGAAGGTCGCAGTGGAATTCGACAGCAGCATCGTTAGCGGATTGGACGTGGAAATACTCTGTGTTCACTACGAAAGGCTCCTAAACTTGGCGGTTGAAAATCAAAATGCCACTGCTCCGCTCGGTCAACTGAACATCCTCACCGCAGAAGAACAGTCAACAGTTGAGGTTCTCCGTAAATCGCAGGCTATCCAAGCCGACAATGAACCTCTTGTTCACGAACTCATCCAACAACGTGCCGAAAAGATGCCAGATAGCACTGCCTGTATCTTTGAAAACACCGAAAAGTGCACTTACGAGGAACTTTGGTCGCGCGTCGAGGCAATCAAGGCAATCCTACCGGAAAGACGGAGCAACGATACCGTCGGGATTTACCTAGATGCGGGTATTGAAAGAATCGCCGCCATACTTGGCACGGTCTCCGCCGGTTTCGCGTACGTACCTTTGGATGTTAACAACCCGGCCAGCAGAAACGCTTTTATCATCCAGGACTGCTGCCCCAAAGCAATCATCGCAAGGCGTAGCAAAGCGATCGAGAAGCTCCTGGCCGAAATTTCCGCACCGGTTGACGTTCTCTACCTAGGCGAGCTCGGTAAATCCGAATCGAGCCGTGAGGAGCTACAGCCAGTCGATATCCAGCAGTCTGACCTCGCATACATCCTATACACAAGCGGTTCGACCGGTACCCCAAAGGCGTAGAGGTCACCCACGACGCTCTGAGCAACTCCATTCGGGAACATCGTAGAATCTACGGCCTCGAAGCCAGTAGTCGTCTCCTTCAATTCGCGCCGTGGACCTTCGACGTCTCCGTCGCCGATATCTTCGGAACCCTCTCCGCAGGCGGCACGCTGTGCCTCGGAAGAAGAATTACCTCCTCACGAACCTCGCGGAAGCCATTAGAACCATGTCCGTAACGCATATCGCGACCACGCCGACGGTTATCAGCCTGTTGACCCGGAAACCGCCCCATCCCTCGAATGCTTGCTATCGGCGGTGAGCCTATGACGAAGCAGGTCCGCGATACATGGACTAATTCTAAGGCGACCCTACGGAACGTGTATGGCCCCACTGAGGCAACTGTCAATATCGTCAGCAAAGTAATGACCGCAACAACTCCAATTGCAGAAATCGGCAGGCCGCTGATGAACGTCGTCGCCTATATCCTCAACGAACAGCTCTCGGAGATGCCGTTCGGTTGTGTCGGGCAACTCGCAATTTCCGGCCCGCAGCTGGCGCGTGGATACCGCAACAGGCTAAAAGAGAACGAGCAGGCTTTCATTCAGCACGAGGAATTCGGAAGGCTGTACCTCACTGGCGATCTTGCGAAAATGGACAGGGACGGCAGTATCACCTGCTTCGGAAGGATCGATACCCAAGTCAAGCTCCGCGGACAACGTATTGAACTGGGAGAGATTGAAGAGACCCTAGTAGCCGCTGGAGCCAAGAGGGCCGTCGCCCTCCTCGTCAAAGATGATCAAACGCAGAGCCTTGCCGTTGCGTTCACCGAGGGCGAAGCTGCTGCTCTGAAGAGCGCCGCAAAGAAGAACCTCCCATCCTACTTCTTCCCCAAATATTGGATCCCAATGAACATCCCGCTGAACAATAACGGCAAAGTCGACAGGAAGGAAGTTGCTAAACAAGTTTCCTCGCTCGATCTATCCAATTTCCTCAACGAGGACGATTCAGCAGCTTTAAGCACTAGCTCCTTCGTCCCGCTATCCGGTGAGAAAGAAACGCTCATCGGCGGCCTAGTTAAGACGCTCCTGAACGTCCGCGGCGAGATTTTCGCCAATAATAACTTCTTCTCGCTATCGGGAGACTCCATTTCCGCCGTGAGGCTAGTTACCATGGCTAGGTCCCAGGGGCTCAACTTCACCGTCGTCGACATCTACAACAACCCTACCATTTCCCAATTAGCATCAGTCGCTACATTCACCAGCGAGTCCGTTCGAACTTTACCCACCGAGATCGTTTCAAAGTCCCACGGCTTTATCGAGCCAACGCCTATCATGGAATGGTTCCAGCGGAGCAACAAGAGGAACCCCCACTGGTACAACCAGTCGCAGCTCCTTAAGTTCTCCTCCCTAGAAATGCTCAATAAAATGCCCGCCGCTTGGAAGCCGTAGTCGCAGCCCATCCATCGCTGAGGATAAGGTCGGATGGATCCAGAGTCTGGGTTCCGGAACACTCCGTAAACGACTTCAAGACTTTCGAACGAAAGGTCTCGCAGGCAGCCCCAGCGCAGCAGTACAATCTTGCCTCAACCTCAAGCAAGGACCCATATCGTGTCTAGATCTCATGCAGGCATCAGATGGCCACTACTACTCCTTCATTGTCGTGCACCATCTGGCGATTGATATCGTTTCCTGGAGGATTATTTCGACGATCTCCGCCAGTTCTTGATGACGGGTGAGGAATTGGAACCGGAATACGGATCGTTCCGAGACTGGTCCGAGCGGGTTCAAATGAGGCAATCTCTCATGACCATCGAACCTCCTACAGAAGACGCATCGCTCGGTAAACAAGAGTCAAATACAGTCAGCTCCAGAGAAGTCATTGATATCACACTTGGTTCCGAAGAAACGTCTTACCTTCTTTCCAAAGCCAACACTACATACAAGACTGAACCTGTAGATCTCATACTCAGCGGTCTCGTCATCGCTTACTCCGAATGGAATAAAGCAAAGGACAACGAAGTCGAGATCTGCTTCGAATCCCACGGCCGCGACTTCCACGACGAGACCGTCGATGTATCGAGAACTGTCGGCTGGTTCACTCACTTCATGAACATGAAGTTCGCGAACGCTTCCTCCACGCCAGTCGCGGATGTCATCTGCCACGTCAAAGACGTCAGAAATAGTCACAAGGAAAAGCACGACGTCGCTAGACCCTACCTGCTTGCGCTCCCATCGTCTTCAATTACTCCGGTGCATCGTCGGGCCAAGAGCAAAACGACGGAATATTCGAAGTCATCCATATGACAGAAGAACCTGGGGACGAAGATCCAAACAATCTCTGCTCTTTCCGTCTTCGACGTTGGCGTTGGCGTTTCAGCAGACGGCTCAATGAGCTTCAGTATACTTTTCAGCTCTGCCATGTACGAAGCCGCGGAAATATCCAGCCTGTTGCAGATGTGGAAGGACGCCATGATGAAGGTTCTCAAGGCTACGGACACTACCGCCGTATCTCTCACGCCTAGCGACGTTCCTCATATCAAAGCGAACAGCACCCAATTATCTCAACTCCTCGCTTCCATTGAATCTTACGGAATCCCGACGGAGGCGATCGAAGACATCGTACCAGCAACCGACATGCAATCCTTCATGTTTCTCAAGAGCCAAGAGACCGGCTCCTACCTCGAATCCTTCACCTACGAAATCGAAGGACAAATCGACACCGCTAAATTCGCAAAGGCCTGGGAAACCGTCCTGCAGAGACATAGCGTCCTCCGTACCGTATTCGTTCCGTGCGAACACAGCAGCGAATTTGAACTCCTCCAGGTCGTTCTGAAGCCGGAGAACTACAAGGCTAAATTCTCATTCGCGCCTCCACCAGCGAAAGAAGACGACGTTATATTCGGTAAATCTCTCTGCAGCTTTTACCTGCACGATGGGAACCGCTTCACTTGGAGGCACCACCACGCGCTCACAGACGGTTGGTCCACCGGTATCATCATGAGCGATCTTAAGGCCGCTTACCTGGACAATCTATCCCCGCCAGTCCTCAATTCAAAGACGTCTCAGTCCGTCTGCTCCAATCCAACGAAACCGCCGCTAGTTCTGGAAAGCCGAACTCGAGGAGTCGAAGTAACACAGTTAACCGACTACTCCCATAAGAAATCCGACAAGCCAACCCTCAAGATTCAGAAATGTCGCGCGCTATCGACTGCTCGGTTGCAGATCTCGGCGCCTTCGCCTCCAAGCACGGAACAACATCTCGGTCCTCTTGCGAGCAGCATGGGGCCTAACCCTCTCAGCCTACACCGGCGACTCCGATGTCGTATTCGGAGTAACCTGCTCCGGCAGAAACATCCAGGGCATCGAAGACGTTGAAAGTGTCGTAGGCCCATGCATCAACACCGTCCCATTCCTGGTCCGGGAGCAAAAGATACCATTACCTTGAAGGAGTACTTACAGAAAGTCAAGCAAACGACCATTTCCGTCCTGGCGCACGAATCGTACTCGCTAAGGAAGATTTATGGTCATATTGGTGTAAGAAAGAGTTGTTCAATACAGTGTTGCTGTACCAGAACTACCCGAAGGAGAAATCGTCCGAAGATTGTCCGTTTAGTCTGCAGATGGTTGACGCTCAGGAATCGACCGATATTCCACTGAATGTTATGATTGGCCATACGGAAGATGGCAAACTGCATATCAACGCGATGCTGCACGGTGAGACTTCTCTACAGAGTTTCTGGAGAACCTGTTGGACAGCTTCGGGTTAGCGCTTAACGCGCTTTCCAGAGCTGGATCGGAGAATACTACCTAGACAAATTAAATATTCTCTCGGATACACATCTCTCAAAAATCAACCGTCTTATCAGCGGACCAAGCCTGGAAAGGCCCACACCGACAACTTACCAACTCCTCCTCGAACAGGTGGAAGCCACACCTGACAACGTCGCTCTCGAGTTCTACGGTGCAAAAAGCGTCCAGGAACTCACATACCGCGAGCTCTTGCAACGCGTAGACATCGCAGCCGCAAACATGGTCCTCCTGGGCGTCCAATTCAAGGCAATAATCGCAATCTACCTGGAAAAGAGCTTCGAAATGGTAATCAGCGTTCTCGCCCTCCACAGACTCGGCGCCGCATACCTACCAATCGAAACAGGAACTCCAAAGGAGCGCATCGACGTCCTACTCCGCGAATCTTCCGCAAGGCGTCATTACCTCCAAGGAAGACGCTAGCCTCTTCGCCGGTACTCCTATCATTGATGTTGACAATCTCTCCTCGCCTGCTTCAACCTCATCCTCCCACCGCACATCACAACAACAGAAGACCTCGCCGCCGTCCTCTTCACCAGCGGCACCACCGGCGTGCCCAAGGGTGTCTGCATGCCCCACCGCCAGTACGCTGGCTACGGCGTCACAATGGTCGAAGCGTACGCCTACAACTCAACTAGCCGCATATTCAACTTCGCCCGCCCCGTTTTCGACGTGTGGATATCCGACGTCTTCGGCGCGCTCGTGTGCGGTGCAACCGTATGCATGGCTGCTCAACAAGACATTATCAGCGACTTGACCGGCCTCCTGAACCGCTCCAGGGCGACAGATGTTAACCTTACTACATCCGTCGCGTCTACGCTTGATCCAGAGGAATTGCCGTATTTGAAGGATAGTGCTTACGGGAGAAGCGGCGACGAGACAGATGTACGAGATTTGGGCGCCGAAGGTAGGCGTCGTGAACTCGTACGGACCCACGGAAGCCGTGGTTATAACGTGGACGGGCGTAGATCTGTCTTTCGACCCGCGTTGCCTCGGTGGTGTTGTAGGGGTATGGATATAATGATACTCGACGATAAGTTAAGGAAAGTACCCTTCGGCGCTAGCGGGACGATATATACATCCGGAGCGCAGCTTTCGCTGGGATACCTCAAACGGCCCGACCTGACAAAGAAGTCTTTGTCAATAACCGTTACAGGAAAGGTCAGCTCATGTACAATACCGGCGATCAGGCCGCATACGACTCCAAAGGCAGGATAATATACCTAGGCCGTAAAGACCACCAAGTCAAGCTTCACGGTCAGCGCATCGAGCTCGCCGAGATCGAGAACGCTGTCGGCGGCACGGTGATGCTGATGCAGTCGCCGACGGGACCGGCACTCGTCGCATTCGTCGCTTCCGAAGCGAAGCAAGGAGAACCTGAAATCGATACTGACGTAGATGAAGACGCGATCTTGGAAAGGGCGAAGAAGCTGCCGAAGTACATGGTTCCGTCGACAATCGTCGGATTAACGTTTATGCCGCTCACGAACAACGGCAAAGTTAACCGTGCGGCGCTCAAGGCGGCGTACGATAAGCTGATCGCGTCGCAGAGTGGACATGCGAAGAAAGTCGTGGAGCCGAAGACGGATACGGAACGCGTACTTCTCAAGATCTTATCATCCATGGTTTCCCGCAGTGAAATATCAACGGACGCAGACCTCTTCACTATGCTCGACTCTCTATCCTCCATGCGCTTCGCCAGCCAAATCCGTAAAACTCTCAACATCTCCGTGAAATCCAATGGGTCATCGAAAACCCGTCTATCATCAAATTAGCCCGCCGAATCGATCAAGGGGAGCAAACAACAAACGAATCCTTACCATCTTCCTCTACCCCTCCAACGGTTTTGCCGCCAATGCACTCATGTCTCTCTCCGAACCGCGGAAGAAAGCCTTCTTCATCCACCCGTGCTCCGGCCTCTCCTTCGAATTCCGCCGTGTGGCGAAGCTGCTCACCGAGCTCGAAGTCATCGGCATCAACGACCCGCACTTCGGTGAACCAGACGCGTACACCAGCATCCACGACATGGCGGCGCTGTACTGCTCCATCATCACAGAAATCCAAAGTAGCGGTCCGTACAGCATCCTGGGCTACTCCTTTGGTGCACACGTCGCTGTCGAAGTAGCGCGCCTCCTCCGTTCACGCAGTGAAGACGTGAATCTCGTCCTCGTCGACTCTTCCGCTCGGGTAGTTCCAATGTCGTACCTAAAACCGGAAAGCATTAAAGCCGTCATCAACAGGTTCGGGCTTGGACACGCTGAAGCACCGTCGGAGGAGGAAACAGATCTGCGCATGAAGATTGGACGTGAGGTCGAGAGGAACTTGAGGATGATGACGGAGTACTCGCACACAGGTAACGCCAGGAGCTACGATGGTCCGTTACCTTCCTGCGGGCATTTGACGATGAGGAGTCGGAGAAGAAGGAGAAGGTGGGCGGCGAGGATGTTACGAACGGGTACGGAAAGCTGATGAAGAAGCTGAAAACGTTGGCAATATACGGTGACCACTACGATGTGTTCACAGATCCGAAGGTAATGGAGCATAATGTGGCAGTATTGAAGAACGCTTTGATGTGAAGAGTATAGTTGTTTGGTTAGAGATGACCCAAATTTTTTTTTGGTGGTTTGTTCATGTATTTATTTCCTTGATTGCTACTTAGTATTTTTTTTTTTTTTTTTAATTTTCCCCCAATGCTTCCTGTCGTTTTCTTAGTTTACTTCTACTGTCTTTTGCATAAATTCTCCATGACGTTAGATAGCGTTTTAGTTCTGTAAATATTCCCTTAATTCATGATATAGACACTCAAGTGGTTTATTCTGCGAATCAAACTGATACCAAGTTAATTCGCCAATGTTGAAGGGGGAACCGCCAATCCATGAAAAACACCGGGAAAGGACGCGGTCACATGATCTAGTCCGGTCACGTGGTCGGCAATCGGGCCGGAGTTATGTTTCGCTCGGATCCGGGTATTTGTGCTCTTCGTAGTCCCCCAGTTTGTCCAGGAGAGATTGACGTCGGAAGAGGATGTCGAAAGTTCACCCTTCTTTGCCTTGAGGGAAAACATCCTAATATCGCAGTACGCCTACAAAATCCAAAGTTAGACGTGAAACGCCTTAACACTGTTAGCGAATTATGATATAAAAGGTGATTGTACTTGCCCTCGACTATGGCAACGAAGCCCGCAAGCGTATCGTTCTCATTACTGTCCATCCCGTGGACTGCGCCGTAGCTCCTTCCTTGATGTTGATCCACATGTCGCCGTGATCTCTGTACCCTCGCTTGTACCAGCCGCAACTCTGGCGTTCCTCTGGCTTCCGTCATCGCGAACTGGCGGCATAGTCACAAGTCGGTTTATTGAATATCCCTTTTTGACGAGAGAATTGTTTGGAAAATAGACCTGGTTCTGGCTTTTATGATTGAGAAAAAAAAAAGAAAAAAAGAAAAAAAAAGTAAAGGAACGAAACCAAATGTGCCCACACTGGAGTGAGAAGCCCGAGCAAACGCTAAGCAGTAAAGAATGTTGTATACTTGGGAATTTTCAAGGAACTTCGTATCTGGGGTAATATAACGCTCTGCGGAATTCTCACGATCGAGATTCCTGTCAAGATTATTGAGAGCACGATGCAGAATGTCAATGATAAGAAGAGGGGCAATCGACAAAGGAAGGAAGGAGCTATAGCGTTGATCTGAAGTTTCTGAACACACCGTGGGGGCCGCCAGCCCTTAATTTCAGGGCTTAGGTGCAAGCTTCCCCGGATCACTCCCGGTGCCGCGCAAAAGTTCTATTGGTTTGCGAGGAAAGATTCGCGAGTCTCACGGCGCTAATCATGAAGAAATAATTAACGAATAGAACGCGAGCAATACTAAAATTCCCGTAACAGTCGCGTCTTGACGCGTGCGGCGTGAATCCAGCTTTAAGTAGAGTGCATACATGTAAGATATAGCGGTACATAGAGGAGCCTTCAGTTGTGATACGTCTTAACGAACGGGCTTCGATGTTGACTCTCTATTTATTATGCCAGATTAAATCGATTGAGTCTGGAGCTCAACCGGCTCACAAATAAACGGCTTATTTTGTGCCATGGAACCATATACTACATGTTTTGAGATATGAAGTTGTTTCATCTCTTTGTTTAGGATTCATAATCGTCACGTACTCACGTCTCAACCCAAGTTAAGCGGGAGGGATCGCTTGATGCCGGGATGGAGCGATCTCAACTATACAGGGCTTGAAACCGGATGATACTCGTTCTTTTCAATAATGCCTTGAAGCGAAACCACAGCACGTCTTCTACTCTGATCCTTGGTCGTCTTTCTTCTGCCTTCGCAACGGCACTGCATAGATGCTCATAGTATTTCGTCTCATCATTCCGCTTTAATCTTAACCGCTCCAGTCTAGTTTCGAAAGACAATGTCTTTGTTGGCCACCTCCAAGTTGCGTTACTGCGCAATTCAACGTACATTATCTCTCGACAAAGGCTTTGAGGGGCACTGATAGAGCTATCAAACCGCAGTATAAGTCTTGTATAGCGTGCTACAAGCTTCTGCGATCTGGTATATATCTAGACAAATAAGTCACTGATCAAGCTTATGCCATTTTTTATACTCCATATAAAACCCACGGCAAGAGTTTGCGCAGCTCGTTCTACTTGTCCATCAGAATAGAATTCGTAAGCTCAACTCTTGACATATTAAGATCACAACCCAACTTCTACACCACTCAACCTTTTTTTAGAAAGAAGCAAATAAATAAAAAAATGACGGTCAACCAGTACAAACACAAGCCTAAGCCGAGAAGGTCGACGAATGCAAGCCTAGCGACTAATGAGCGGGACACAACTCTGAGAACCCTCTGAATCATCCCTTCACCATACCAGCAAACCGGATAACCATCCATGGCACCGCAAACGAGCAGATTGACGATACCGAGACTGCACTCGATCCGATACCTGAGACCGAAACCGCGATCGACGAGCTCGCAGCGGTTTATGGTGAAGATTCTCCCGACGAAATCCACGACAGTTACAGCTGCGACTCATCCAGCTGGTATACTACCGAGTTTTCTGATCGCGATCTGAAACACAAGTGGTGTTCGACGACGACAGCGGCTCCAATGAGGACGACGATGAGTTTCCCGATGTCTCAGACAACTATAGCGAGGCGTCAGCCGATGAAGTCTACTCGTACCCGCACCGCCCGATTCTCCCAGTGTAGTATTCAGGAGAAAATGCGCGTTCATGCACTCGAGAAAGAAAACGAAGAGCTTCACACGAAAAGTGGCTGAACTTGAAGAAATGATCGAAGAGCAACGCGTCCGTGAAGAGGCGCCGCCGCTAGCACGGTGCACCATAGCGTTATAGACAAGTTATTGGACGCGCGTTGGAGCTCGAGGGAGAGAATGAAAGCTTGTTGAGAGGGTAGCAAGGCTAGAGCAGGACATTGCGCAGCTTCGTGACGACGTATCTGAGCCACATACATTATAAGTGCGCTCAGGCCACTACATAAACTTAATAATCCTGTAGGCGATATCTCCTTGAGCACCGCAGTTATAGTCGTTTTCGTTCTTGGAAGGCAACAGCTCATGATAACGCTCAAAATATGTTCGGGAAGATGAGGTTGAGCTTATGTACATGAATAAAATAGAATTAGTTAGTCACGTACTATTTAAATTAAACATTTGCGATGTATTCAAGCTCATAACAGGTCAGAAGCGTGTCGTGAGTCGTGGAGAACTACGTCGTGCCTGAAGCGGTATACTCAATGCCCTTTCGTATGTACATTTACAATCACCGCTGATTGGCCGATCAGAACAGTGTGGGGTTCCAGATGCGATAGAATGATAGGATTCAAAGGCCGCGTTTCAGTCGCCACACGTTCGCTGCTGAAAACACGGGTCAGACATATATCATCGAAGGTATAGAAGTCAAATGATGGCAGATGTAGGCCCCGCTGTTGTACCAGTAATCTGGCCGAGGGTCATTGTGCGGAGCGAATATACGTTACCAAAGAGAGATGAGATGTACGATGTAGACTCATTGCAAAGATTGACAGGTTCTAGCCAGTTAACAGTTGTGGCAAACATGGTTTACCGATAAAAACAGCTGGCCCCTCTGCGCAAGCGTTATGATTGCAAATCTTTAAGCGTGAAACGCTTCCGATAAGGCGTTTCTTTTATCTCTTTGTTCGGAAATCATGAGACCGTCAAAGCGCGTACAAATGTCTCGCCCAGATTGGTGGCATAGATCGGCTCACGTCCAGACCGTACAATGCTAATTATACAGGGTCCTGGGGTTTTTGAAACTTGCTTCTACTGTAATCGCTTTTTTTATATACTGCCCTATGAATCGAAACCGCATGCAGAGTTGCGACATTAGCCACGCACCGCGGTCATAATGTTGTGTTTTATACCTCAGTTTCGTGAATACTATCTTTTTAGTATCGTTTTGAAAACTAGGTCTTTGTTCAAGGTTGACCTTTGCTTCAATGCATAGCCAGCACGCTTTGGATAGCCTGTGTGATCCATTGGCAACTCTTACGTTGCGCAATGTGACCTTGCATTGTGAAGCTTTGCGATGTATATATATTTCGTCGAATTCTCATAGAAGAGTTTGATATCACTTTTAACAATATTAAGGCCACTACAATATTCGTACAAACTTGAATCGTCCATTTTTGTCTACTTTGAACGCAAGCTCGACTACCAAGTTTTATGCTTCTCCATACAAGATGACGGACAAGAAGTATAAAAATGACGTTAAGCCGCAGAGTCCGGCCGGCTCAGGCTTAATCATTGATACCGACTTGAACGGAACGGGTCTCTATCGAGCCCCAAACCTCTCTGCACAATGCCGTTACAATACAAGCCGACCAATACGCTGCAAAGTTAACGCAACGTGCTGAAATCTCATTCTGAAATCAAATTCGACTTCGGAGGCCCAAACTTTGATTGAAGGGATCGCGTTGGAATTGCTGATCATCCCTCCAGAGACGCCGATGAACAAGTGCTGGCGACGCACGACACCACGACAGCGAGTCATCAAGCCAGCACGATGGCTTCGCTAAAGATTCAGACCACCTAGCATCGTTCGGAGAAATTGCGAGACGAAAACATTGAGCCGGACGAAGAAGACGATTATGGATTCCCCAACTTCTCGGACAATGATAGTGAGGAAAACGTCAGTAGCGATGCCTCAGACTATCGACCGCGCGCATGCTGCGCTATTGTTCCAGGCATGGTAGATAACCAACTGAGACGAGTTGTAGAACTTAAGAAGAGGACGACGCTCGTTAGGAAAGTAGCGCCTCTTGAGGTAGTGATTAACTACTCCGCAAGGACAGTGCGCCCCGCACGGTCCATGGTAGCGAGATAGATAAGGAATTCAACGCACCTCAGTGCTCGAAATCGAGAAGGAGCAGCTTGTTAAAGATGTAGCGGCGCGTGAGAAATACATTGGAAAGCTTTGCAAAGAGCTAAATGATCGTCATTCCATTCTTAATGAGCTCTCGGGCACCGGATAAACTATTGCTCCGCCGACGTATCAACTGGCACAACAATTTTAACAATCTAACCAGTTTTATTGTAGAGAAAGCTCAGGATGGCCTCTACGTAATGTCTGAGGGAGATCGAACTTGAGTGTTCAATATAGTTAGAAATAGGCATCGTATGCGAGTTCGAATATCGTCTTGTATTTAACCTCACGCGGGACCAGCGTTCTCACATAGCCTAGAGAACGTCAAAGAGAAATAATCCCTGAGTATACGTAGAATACGCCCTGAACGAATCAAGCCTATAGTGCCGCTAAGATGGTGTAAGGTCAGGCTTGAACTACATATTCCGTATAATTGTAGACCTTCGCCTTCCGCAATGGAGTAGTCGAACAACTTAATTATTAATTTTACAACACCGCTGCCTGTTATAAGATAGCAGAAGCTTCCTCTAATCTACAGAAAAATAAATCCATGGATGTACATCTTGACAGTGCCAACAGCCTACCAGGCGCAGAGCGACCCACCTCCAATATTACCAAACTTCAACGCTTACTATCGAAACCGCTCCCCAGTCCTGAAGAGCTATACAGAGCTCTGTCGCTAGAGCAACTTGGAGCGAATGACGATGAGGATAGCACTGCCACCGCGCATACCGAAATAATCAAGGCCGCGAAGGTCTCAAAGGTCACCGACGGCGCGCTAGATACGAAGACAGGCAGCACATGCGCCGGCGCTTCTATAAGTACGCCCTATACGCCGTAGCGGAAAAATATCCCGATGACTTCGCGGGTTACGCGAAGACATGTGGGACGAGGAAGTACTGTTAAAAAGCTATAAATCTTTATTCACTAAGGACTTCAAATGGGGATTAGCGATGAACTCGATGAGGAGAGCGCGACTACGCTGAAGATGAAGTACGTAGCGTCGTGGTCGATGTATGCGTGCTCGGACTTGATTACTGCACTCAAAGACGGGAAAATCTTTCCGGTAAAGCTGCTGCCGGGAGAGCAAGCGGAGAGACCACTGAAGAAGAAAAGGAAATTCGGGACAAGCGAAGCTAAAGTTGTTGAAGACCCTGCGTAATCTACTGTAATAAATGGTGCTGGTAGTATCAGAAGACGCTTCCATGATTTTGATCTATAGTATAGCAACTAAAACGGCGTAGCCGCTTTTTTCATGCTTTTCTCTTAGCACTCTTTTCAATATATCGGTCGACCCTACGTCCAAAGGTAAAAATTGAAGAACCTAATATTTAATTAGCCTTAGAAAAAAAATGCGTCGCGATAACTAGAGGCGTTCTATGACCTATGAGAAGAGCCACACTACCCAACTATCCCATGTTAAATGCGAAGTAGAGATGTGGTATACTAGTAATGTCATTCTTCCTGTATCGGCGGATCTTATTTGCCCAAATATTCTAATATGAATTCGGAAATATCGCTATGGGCACACTATCAAAGATTATAACCCATAACGCCTGTATAACAGTGACCAATTTATTTGCTCAAGACAGCAAAAGAAAAAAAAAAAGAAAAAAGAAAAAGAAAAAAAAACCCCCGTAAAAAAAGGGGCCAATAATCAAGAACCGAATCATCATTTTTTTAAAAAAAAAGGTCCTCTCGATTAGTTCAAAAAGAGCGTCAGCGGTTTTACACAGCTTCATGTCGAGTTCAAGTACTTCGGAGAGCGACTTCACACCGTCAAATGTCTTCATCCCAGCTCAACAAAAGCGTATTGATTAATATGATACAGGCTAGCGAACACCAAAAGGCTCAAAAGGCGACGAGGCTAAGAAACTTTCAAGGTGAGTGAAAACCTAATAGCTCGCTGGAAAGGTTAGAAAAACACAAACGTGCTAATCCGTCTTGGTATATAGCGAAACAGCGCATTAAGGAAGTGTATGCTGGAAAGAATGACGACAGGCACCACATGCGGAAGAGGTTTTATTTCTACGCGCGAAAAGTGATCCGAGGTAAAGTTCCGATATCATCTGCTAACTTGATTCTACGATCGGAGCTAGTGCTTGATTTTTTTTTTTTTTTTTTGGATTTGGCTCACAATTTTGCCTTCAGACCAATATTTCGATGACCATAGTTTCAGCAATTGGCAGTGGGACGTTGATAGTCATATAGCCGACAACATGTTCGTACTCCATGGTAGGTATCGGTGGATAGTTCTGGACAGAGTTGATAAGGAGACAGCGGGATTCAATACGAGGCCACCGTCAGTCTGGTCATCGAATATGTCTCCGATATTATTACCGCTATCGCCACCACAGAAATCCCAATTCTTGCAGAACCTCCCGAAGTCCACAGGAGAAGACGCTGGAAGCAGTGATTTTGAGGACCTCCTTAATACGTGAAAAAACCCACGCAGATGTCGGTATTTGTCGAGAATACAGAGGTCCCCTGGGTTCAATCAAACAAACAGGTCATTCTGGGGCCAATCTCTGGCCGCCATAATTCGACGAACCACAGGAACTTGAAGCCTATGAGCTAGTCAACTTGAATAGAAAGCTTTAGTTTAACCCATCATTGAATTATGGCCAATGCTACAAATTGAATTTAATACTATATGATATTACCAGTTTGTGTTTTCTGAAGTGGGTAGCTGTACGCTAATCACACACCGGCAAGCTGGTGACATCGTATTGCCCTTGAATTCTCACTTACAAGTCATGGCGGTACGCGACCATAAGCGGCCAACACGTCATCCTGGATCCCCTGCAACGGCGGATGGTCATCAGACGCCGCTTCCGCAAGTAGTAGTTGACAAGCTTGAACCGGGTCTCGTGGCGGAAAATTCAATACTACGTAATCCCACGTTTCAACTGATCTTCTTCCTCTCATGTTTCCTTCTGCTGCTGATGGTGGCGACGGCCGCCATGCTCTGGTGGACAACAGCTTAGGATCCCGGCGGAGGCGGGCTGCTCGTATCAGTGGACGTATAACTGGGAGGGTGTCGACCTAGGACAGCCGCACATCCTACACCACATGATCTGTGGAAGGAGCATCGTGTCTTCCGAAATTAAAATAGCCTGCTTCAGCGCGTTTACAGTGATTGTCGCGAGGGGCAGGTGGCTGTCAAGGTATATACTACGAATGCGCCCGGTCGAGATGGGTGGCAGACCGTTGTCGACGCGGCAGCGGACGTTTTCTTAGTCACTTTGTCGGGTTGGCGATGTCGTCGGTCCGAGATGTGATGCGTTGGCCTCTCATGCTTGTTACCGCAACGACCTATAAAATTCATGGACCTCTTTCCACTCCCGTGCTACATCACAGAACCATCATGTCTTTAGTACAAGCAAGTCCTTTCTATCAAATGGTGCTTCTAGTTTTAGTTCAGAAGCGATATAATTTACCAGCCGTTTTTCCTGCGAGGGAAAGAAAGAGCAAAGTGCCATCCATTAATTAAGTATGTTATTCGCTAATACAAAATTCACTGTCTCTTCTCTCGCTGTCCTCGTTCTCTCGTCCCTTTTGTTTTGCCTTTAAAACGTCCACCTACCTTTCATGGACAAGCTCACAAATAACATCAGTAACCCACAAAATACTAACAGCAATTGCCGCTGCTATTGCAGTGTCGTAAAACAGCTAAATGGTTTGATATGCCTGACAAGCAAGGCAACAAGGAAAGTATGGATAATACACCTTCTACGTCCACCACACAAAGAAGAGCAAGAAATCATCAAAAACAAATGAGGACCGTCTTCATTCCAGCCATGCCCCCCTGGGCGCCAAGGGTTGGAAGGTGTGGTTCTGGATGGGGGCTCTGTGATGATCAGTGTTACCGGATCGTGGTGGTTGTTGTGGTTGTGGCAGTAGTTGTTGCGGTATACGTAGTTACGCTAGTGATTGTGAGGGCGGGTGGGAAGGGCGTCGCCGCGGCGGCTTCTGCGAGCTGATCTTGCCAATACCAAAAAGCAGGGCTAGAAACCCGCGTCCGATGCCACCTTTTCCTTCTGGCTTCTGGAAGGAACCGGAGTCGATCTCAAATCTACAACCGTGACAGTTCTAAACTTCGTGCTTATCTTCGCCATTTGCTTTCGGTCGAGACGAAGGTTCTGATTACCCGCACCTTGCAATCGTGCTTTTCGTTGCCGTTTCCTTTTGGTCCAGATAAAGTTTTCGAGTCACCCGTAGCGTCACAACCGTGCTTATCGTCGTCGTTGGCTTTTGGTCGAGACGAAGATTTCGAGTTACCCGCAACGTTTGCAACCGTGACAGTCAGGCTTGACGTCGCCGGTACCGCCAATTCCCGCCCAGGACCAGGACCAGCTTTGACCTGCGAAGGAGTGGTCGGAGTATCGGTAGTGTGAGCAAGCCGTGTCGGAGATGGTGAGCTCCGAGCCAGGGTGGTGATCCGCATTTTCGGTGGCGTTTCCGGTGAGCCAGATCAGGAGGAGGAGGAGGATGAAAGAAAAAGCTTTCATGATGGTTTCGCGTTACAGTCTGTTGGTAGCAGCGTTTCGAGGTACAAGAGCTTTTTGTTCTAAAGGATGGCGAGGAGTAGAAAAGGGGGCGAAGATGAAGATGAGCAGAATGGATGATGCCCAAGAAAAAAAAAAAAAAAAAAACAGTTACCATGAATAATACAAATTATTAACTAATATATTAATGACGCGAAAGGCAAATACTCAACAATATTCTTAAGATGCGTACGTATCTTCCTTAAGAGGATTAGATATTAAGGACAACCGATGCCGAAGGTCCTACTTTCTAGTTATCGAGAAATTTTCAGCCTAAACTTTCTTATGTATCAAGAGGTGCCGAAACTAAAAACCGAAGAACCAAAATTGACGCACTCAATGCTGTCGATTATAATTTCGGAGTCTGTAGAAAGGGAAAGATAAGTTCAGGAGCTAAATGCTCTTTGGAGGCAAACGGAGAAGGCCTCAAGTTGCCATGCGGGTAGTCACAGCAATTATTATTATAGGTATACATATGCAAAATATTCGTCGGGAACAGACTGCCTGCGCTAGGTATCGTCCATGCAAGGACTTGTTTGTGCCCCCCTTTGAACTACTAGCACAGCAGAGAGTCGTAAGCTTTAGCGCTACAGCGCTCATGCCTAAAGCATTTCAGTGATTTGTATCAATATTCGGGTCGTTCTTTGTTCTTGGAATTGAATACTGTCTCGAAAATACATTAAAATATATCAGCATTCCGAGTGCTAGGTCTTCGGGAGATTTTGAAAGGGTGGGACTATGTAGTCAAATCTTTGACCCCTTTTACCTTATGTATGGATATGATCTATTGGGTAAGAAGTACCTATCTATATATTTTAAGTGGGACATATCATATACGAATGCGCGTTTTTTAAAGCATATATACAAAAGGTAATAGTACCAACGGGAGGCAATTTATAGCTATATAAACCTTGATCAAAGCATGTTCGAGCTTGATATATACTACTATTCTGCGTCGATCAAAAGGGAAAAGAAATCCGATAATAAATGAAGAAGAAAAAAATATCACTACTGGAAGCTTCGTAAATTCACTTTTTGCGCCAACTCCGGTTGGATATTTAGGATATTAAAACCCATATCCTAAGATCCTTCAATCTTCGAACGTATTTGGTAGCACACTTCGCCGTCAAGTTTGGCAGACAGGCTCTATAGTATTGTAAGATACAAAGGATGTCTTCCCTAGCCCCTTCAGACTGTCAAAGACGTCAACGTCCGTCTTATCAGCGCAGTGAACGGCTTACTGGAGTACGTCGACGAACTCGAGACGCGCACGGCATGTTACAACCTAAGATCAGGCAGGACCTGATAAACGCGTCGTTCGACATACGCAGCTTGGTGAAAGCACTTGAGGCTGAAATCTACGATACAAATACAAGAAACCTACAGATAGCAGAGATTATTAAGCAGACCATCGATGAGTTGGAGAAAGCAAACGACAGGAACGACCAGCTGCAGTCTGACGTAAGTCGGCTAAAGCAGGAGCTAGGATTCGCTAGGGTAGATGCGGCCCGGCATGAAGTGCGGCGGAAGCGATGAGCGTGAAAATTCAAGAGTTGGTGAAGATGGATGAAGATGGAGCAGTCCGAAGATGAACCGAAAGAGAACGCTGCATTGGGCGATACTCCAGAGGTTCTCTATCTCCGCGAACGGTTTCGCAGTGCGAGCTTAGTGGTAAGACTTACCGAAGTCCCTATCAGCCTTGTATGATTCTCCCCAGTTCCCCAAGCCTATATGACCGAACTGATATCGTACTAATAAACTCTAGCTTTCGTGGATTTGAAGGGTAATATTTGCTGCTCGAGGCGCCCGTCACCGAATCAGCTAGAGAATGGAGATATTGTTTCGAAAGCACCGATGCTCGTGCTCCCGGCCTCCTAGCAGGAGTAGAAGCCCTTCAAGGGGAAGAAACCGCTTAAGGGAAACCCAGGGAACGCTTAAGAGAACGCTCAAGGGGCTGCCAAGAGGAAGAAGAGACTCAAGTTGTTGCTCGAGTTGCTCCAGGTGCCGCTCAAGAGGTTCAAGTGGTTCAATGTGCTTAACTCCCGATTCCATGTCTCCAGTTCTAGATAACGAACCCGAGGATGTCTTCGGTAAGTTTGAAAATCTGCCGAAATGCAATCATATCTTTCAACCACCGAGCATTCTCCTGATATACGTGCACAGGCCCGGTTTCGCAAAAGCGCAAGCGTAGTCCTCGAGTGCAAGCTCACAGCTCGAAGAGGATTACTGTAAGTGTAATACCCTTTCCCACGTTTCCCTGATGCGTTTCTTCACGAGATCACCTTTTAATCTTAGATTGATTGAAAACGCAGGGCTTCCACCACCGCCACCGGCACCAAGAAGGCGTTCCTTCTCAAACTGGAAACGACACTGCATCTTTTCCTACGCCAAGAATATTCACTACAGCCACAATGAATATACCGATCCTGAATATACCTACGCCGACTATGCTTCTTACCTCGAGCCGGATGCTGAAGGTGACGTTAGCATTAGTGGAAGTTCCGATCAGGAGCAGCGACCTCTAGTTCGACGTCCGCTACGGGATCGACAACGACTGAGGAAATTCATAGTCGAGTTAACCGTATACCCTCGCGTGATTGGGAAGACAAGTCTCCCAGGCACCATCGAGCTCGTTTACCTTCACCATGAGCACGCGAGGTCGCCGCTAGCTGTCAAGGCCTACGGTAGCCCTGATCTCCCTCTTGCTAACTCCATCGTCCTGCGGGACAACAATCATTAGCCATAAGTGGTTGAACTCTGCTTCAACATATCTTGGATCTTGAATTAGACCGACGGTGGCCAATAGCAAGCTAGAATATTTTTTTTTTCTCTCAACCCACGTCTTAAGTTGATCTCGCCGTAAAAGATTAATGAGAAAGATGTTTTATTCAAGCATTAACCGTACATTTTCTAGAAATATTTAAAATAGAAATATAGATTAGCATTAGATCTACTTGCTCCCTGTTCTTATTGAGCCGGTTCAGCGCAGGGCTCTTAGCGTGGTTTGGGAGCCCCAAAGGTTGAAGGCAGGTGGGCTAATTTTAATTGTTTTTTGCCTTGTAATTGGTGGTTTTTAGAGGACTTTTGCTATTTTCTGAGGTGTCAATCCATTTTTTACCTCGGTAAAAATTGTTGCACCAGTCGTTTTGGCCCACGCTAAATAATACCCTGGTTCCGAGATTGCAAATCAAGTTCATCTCTATAAGGCGAAGATCGGCTTTACCTTCGATTGAAGTTGTTAATTAAAGGATCCGGAACTAGATGGCTAAACGACTTGTTGACGACCGAAAAAATCCGAGATTTCTCTAATTTACCGTAGCGTGATCCAAAAACAGGGACCCGTATCCTCAGTTCGTAGACTCGTAGTACAAGAAACGCCCATTGCGTTAAAACTGGTTCCTCCATCCCTGGAGTTTTTCTGAACTCTACTTGTGAATATCTGTCCGGATACCTTCGAGCAAGTGCATAAAAGTCAGTCAAACCCCATCGAGCTGCATATCAACCGCCCCGCTTCCTATATCATTAATCAAAACTTGCCCTATCGACCATCCACAACCTGAATTCAATAATTATACTTCAATAAACATGAAATTCCGAACACAAACACTGATCGTCGTAATTTCAACACTAGCCTTAGCGACCATGGCCGCCCGCGAGACGATGTTGTTAGAATCCCCGGCGCTCGGCCCGACGAGGGCTCCACGGGTAGCTGGTTTGGCGCCAACGTCTTAAGATCGAGACAAGTCAACGGCGGATGCCCGGCTGGACAAAGTACGTACCGTGCATTGGATTTTCGGGTTATGGCAGGCTAAGCAGTATTGAACCTCATGCTTATCTCTTATTGCTTGTTTTTCTCCTTTCAATTAACACAGATGTATGCGGAGCTATCGTCAATATCGTCTGCTGCCCTGCCGGTCATTGTTTATTGGGGATGATCTGTCTCCCCGGGACGGGGCGCCCCCCAGCAGTGCCTTCGCGTGTGGGATAGCCACGGCTAGTACATGGCAGAACCTCGCCTATTTCGGGGCACCGAACATGACTACTATCACCTTGTACTCTACATCGCCATCCTCCAGTTTTAAGAAGAGTATGGAGGGACAAACTCTAGCCTACCAACTCTTTAATCAGCTGGCTATGAATGGAATAAAGAGACATGCTTTTATCCGAAGCATGCATCGGCTCAAATCATACTGAGGGCCTTAAACATCTTGGAGACTGCGTCAAAGTACCGATCATTGTCTTTGTAAACAGTCAAATTAGAGCAGTAATTCCACGATCCCCAAGACATTAAAAAACGCGCGATGATAATGATCCCATCCCAGAAAATTCAACTTATGTAGATAACGCTTGAAAGTGATTTATCGTGGCCATTGCCATTATCGCATTCATTTCATCATGCCTCCTGAGCTTCTCCAGTTACTTTCTAGCGTGCCTGTGTAACCTTTAACCCTGTATACATGTGCATTCGTGGACAGGTTGACATGTGCAAACGCCATCGGAATTCCCTCCCGTGTACCACAGCAGTGGATACTCTAAGTAAACGTGCGGAAAAAAGTAGGTATGGTTGGCGACAAAAAGCAAAAAATCTAGGTCGTTTCAAATATCATACGTTATAAGCCCAGAGACGCAGGTACAGTACGATACCCCCCTTAGGTCATGCGATCTAGCCTAAAACTCTCGATAGGCCTCGAATGAGAAGTCTACTATCACAGTGCAAAAAATTGAGCTGTATCAAACCGCTCTGCAATTGTATCAAAAGTAGAAAGACTCCATATTTTAGCGCCTAACCTCGTATACTATGCCGCTAAACAGAAACTAAAACCAGAAGAAGCATTTACTGGAGGAAAGCTTGAAAAATAAGGATGTTTGTAAATACAATTATAGGTATTATCATGCAAAATGGAGACTGGTATATTTAACAGAAACGCCTTCCGATATCAGCCTTATCCTTATTTCGGATGGGCTTTGGGTCTTCCTCTAGCAGAGACCCCTCTTGCTAACACGCAAACACGTCCGCGCGCCTGTGGTACGCCATATCGCATCTGAGCACATCTATGTGCAATTCCCGCTTGTTTGTTCCCGTATATCGTCCCATAGAACCGTGCGGCGCAGCATGTCCGCCTTCGGAGTCATATAGCGGTTATATTCCTCGAGCGAAAACCGCGGCGCGAATAAGTCGTCCTCGATGTGATCGCTGTCGTTCGTATGATACGATGACGCCGACGCTTCCTGGTGATTCAAGAGGTGTATTGCGAGTTCTCGGGAGATGCCGTCCAGTGTGGGTAGATGACTGTAGACGATCTTGCGGAAAGTCGTATTGACTTGTGTGAGGCGAAAGTAGGAGGAGATTGGGCACTGCTTGATTATTAGGCTGAGGATCTCGTAGGGAGTAAGGCGCGCTTTGGTGTTGTGAGCCAAGACCGTGTACGGGTTTAGCGGCACTGGATGAGTCTTTTCGATCGTTCATTTTGTCGCAATTTTGTCCTGAAAGATTCGACGGTTTTGCGCAACAATAAACCCGGGCTCTCTTCGCAGAAAATTCTTAACTGAGAAAAAGCCCCGCAGAGTATCTTTATATTTTTCGACCTTTCGGTAGCTGAACGGATTTCTAAAGCGCTCTTCGGTATAATCGATCGTAATTCGATATCTTTTCTGGCTTGGTGACACAATTTGCATAGTAGAGCTTGCGATGAACACGTAATGATTCCTCATAATTCGGGATATCCATCCGTTATTTAAATAACCACTCATCGTAGAGGCATTTGGACTCTCGTGGACTCGAAATGCCCGTGGGGTTAAAAAACTCATAAAACGCTTGGACCGTACGACGTCTAGGCCCATATGTAAGACGTAGCTATGGTTACAAGTGTTCGTATGACAACTATACTTGGTGATCCCGGTCCAGCGGCTCGGAATTCTATCGGTTGATTGTCACGCTATACTTGAATTGGACGAAAAAAGGTGCTTTGAGGCATTTGGGAATCCATGGGAGAGTGTTAACCGACAAATCGGCCTTCGAGAACGTTTTCTTACGTTAAGCTATTATTAACATCGTGAATATCGTTGATTAATGTTAAGCATCGTGGCTCTCGGTTTGTGTATGGTTGATGCATTATTGTTGAGGAATTTTGAACTAGTCGACCCCCACAAAAAGCGGGGTCAAAAACGTAGCTCAGATCAAAGGCGCAAATAATGAGATTGTTATAGCCCCCAGCAGTAGACAAAAAGCGAGGGAGACAGCTTTCTCAAGATCGAATTGTTGTCGTCCAATTGAAAATCATCGACTCTTAGCTCCAATCTTGGCTATAGCCCCAAGAGCTTACAGATTTCCGAACCCAGACCGTCTTCAAAGAGCTCGAGTTGATGACAGACGCATCTTGCCAAGGACTTCAACATTCCTACATTCCTAAGTTATATTTCTAATACTTATATTTCCAAGTGTATGTTGATACATATTGTATCAAGAATAATTGCGAGGAGTCAATGTTAATAATCTAGAATCAATAGAGATTCAAGTCAAGATCATTGTCAGAGAAGACCATGGGTTTTCAGGTATTATATTGCATTCATTGAAAAGTATATCTCAGGGAATAACCGTAAATTCAGCGGCCAAGATTATCTTCATATTCATCCTCTCAAAACTAACGAAGCTGAAGTCCGACGGGTTTTCCGACGGACCTAGAGCTGCCAGCTATGCGATACATGAACGGCTCGGAATTGTTTCAAGACCTGAAAATAATAAGAATATCGATAAGTATTCCGCAAGCCCCTACAATCGAAGAAGCATGTATCCTATGAATCTATTTGATCTACGAAAGTTTATATGAATTAGGGTAGTTATCTGCATTAGATATGAAGCTTGGTATAACTCTATCCGAGGTATATAGAGTAAAATTTAGAAGGATATATTCTTCCAGGAAAACCGTTTAGGAGGACGAAAGGACTACATATCTTAACAATATAATATTGAGTCTGGAATACTCTACGCCTCAGTGTCTGGGTCCTAGACAATGATTGACTGGAGCTTCTCGCTGCTCTGATCCCACCACAGATAGCCATTGAAAAGGCTCTTGAAACTTGAATTTAATCGTTCCAAAAGAGATAAGAAGCAGGCAGACGAATGGGCTTATACAAGAAAAGAGAGAAAGAAAAAAAAAATCTCTGGAAAAAAAAATTGAAAACGAGAAAGGAGTGGAATAGGGAAGTTGTTTCCTCATGTCTCAATATATCTAGGTTCGCGCTATCTAGGAACAACTTATGTATAACCTACGGAAGTCTATAATGCTGCTATGCGTAATTTCTCTTTCCTTAGCTCTAGATTCGAGTATCGGGTCGATACACGAGGATGTAAAGTGATTTCACTGAAGTTGCAGGGCATGACAACAGCTACAATGCCGCGATACAGGATAGGAATTGAAGCAAGTAAATCCACCTTCATGGAGACCGACTTGTTTGATTCTTTACTGGCACAATTGATTTCTATGAAAGAAGAAGTTCGAGACGATAGTATATGGAGTCAATTTTGTAATACTTATCTTTACGAAAGTAAGACTTGTAGGAGCTATAGCAAGCTAACCTTCCGATTGCAGTATGGTGTCCTCCCGCCTTTTTTTTTATTTTTTTTTTAATATACATCTAAAATAGAAAAAATACAAAAGGCCTTCAAAATTATTTGTTTGCCATTATTTGCTTCGCAACCACTAAACATCTTCACTCTCAGTACAGACTAAGCATTAACAACAAACAAGGCTTCAATTGTGAGTATCTGGCCGTCCATCTTCGGATTATGACTCAATCCATCTCTCATCATCAGACAGAGTTGATGCTAACGTCATGTTAGTTCTCCTTAGCTACGTCCTCAAGCTCAAAAGCAAACAAACAATCTCCTCCTTCTTCTCAACTACCATCAAATCCACAATGTCGGAATCTCGCGCCGTCCTTCGGGGCTTCCACACCTCCACCTCCGACCTCCTCTCCTACATCTCTCTCCTCGAATCTGCCGCGCCGCACCTCAAAACCCCGCCGTCACCGAGGCATTTCACGAAGCCTCCAAGGAGGTCTCACATTCATTCCAGACGCCGCCGCAGAAGCCGAACTCTGGCGCAACAAAGCCGCTACCGCCTCCTTCAAAGGCCACGAGCTCGCCGCCGAAAACGAGCTCCTCCAGCTCAGCTGGAGAACAAAACGAAGGAGCTGGACACCCTCATGTCCGCCCTCCACCGCGCCGCTGACAAATGGGAGGAAGTCAATACGTCCCTCCTCGTCGATGCCGTCGAAACTCTCCGGAGGGTGTCGCCACGCCAGACGATGAAGACGGAGACAAAGAAAGCAACAGCGGAGAAGAATATGTGGACTCCGACTACGGCAGCGGGTACACCGACTGGCCGTCCGTGGTTTCGCCCATGAGGATGCCTCTGGACGTCGACATTGAAAAGGTGCAGCCGGAACGTGGCTCGCGCCTCGTCGTCGTCTCTGAGACGTTCGCGTTCACCTCGTGGACCAAGTCGCGGCGGCACCGTCGGTGTCTCGCTTGCCTACGCCGTCACCATCGCCAGCACCATCGCCAGCAACGCAGCCGGCAGCAAGGACCCGCGCACGGCAACGCCGTTCTGCCTTGCCCCGCAGTCAAGTCACGCCGTACTGCCAGCACGCCGCCGAGCGACGCCATACCCGTCCCCTCGCCCTCGCCATCGGACTCTTCGTATCCGGAATTGGAGGACTCCGACTGCTCTCGTCCCTCGGATCCCTTCGCGTGGTATATCTCATCGCGAAGGACCGTTCGAGGGTCAGGGCCGGTTCGGAGTCTTCCATTTCCGGGTACTAGAGCTCCTAACCCCCATCTCTCTCTCTCTCTCTCTCTCTCTTATTCTCCCGGCCTGTCATATCTCTCTGTAACTCGGTAGTCGGCGGTGCAGAGCGTTCCTCGTCTCAACTCCATCCTCAATCAAGGTCCCCGAAAAAAAGCTACTAGCGACTCTATATATACCCATCATACTTCCATCCGCGGACCCTTTGCGAGCTGCAGCACTAGGCCGTCTGGGTGGTAAAGGAGACAGCACATATGGGTAATCTAGAGTTCTAGTAGTTTTTTTTTTTGGGGGGACTTTGTTTGAGGATAGACTTGAGACGAGGAAGCCTCTTTTTTCTGTTCTTTTTATGGACCTGTATCATTTTCTGTGGACATTCCGCTCAACCTACCCCATCTAACCCTAAAACTGCTAGCGACTCCGGATATTGCCAAATGACTTCTATCCCGCGGCCTTGCGCGAGCTGCAGCGCTTCGGCATCTAGGATAGAAAGGGAGCCAGTAATATAGGTATATCCAGAGTTGCATTGGTACGTTCGGGTTTATTCGGGTAGGTTGGCGGTTTCATTGTTTTAAGGGAGCGTTAATGGTAGTACGACTTCCGTCAATTCTATCCGCGGCTTTGTATCTACTAGCGGACTCTGGACTTTTGCCTGTGACTTCCGTCCTGCGGCCCAGCGCGAGCTGCAGCGCTGGGGCGTCTGCAGAATGGGAGCCATGCAACCAACTATAAGCAAATCCGAGTTCCGTTGGTAGATTCAGGCTTCTGAGTAACAATTTGACGGGGTCAAGGCCACAGGTTTTTGTTCATTTGGTTTTATTGCATTATAAGAGTAGTAATATGATAATATTGTTTTCTTCTCTGCCGTTTGCAACTCCCCGACGATCTATTCCGATTATGATTCATGAGTGAAAAAGATCGGGAGGAAAATATAACCCAATCCGGTCTACTTTCAATAAACGAAGCTAATGTACAGGGTGGAAATTGCTCTGTTGCGCCTCTCGAGATCTCATCGCAATTTTTCAACAGTGGGTCCCTTTAATAGTGGAGCCTTCGGGCGCGGGAACTGGTCAATCACCGTTGAGCCGATTCTTATTACTTTGGCGAGCGAGAAATAACGGAACCGGAACCGGAAATACCTTTATCCCCCTCTAATTTCGGTATTTGCCTTTAGGTTAAGCCAACAAGGGTTAAAGGGTTAAGCGAGGACGGGGAACGGGAACTCGATGTCCAAGGCAAAGGGGAGAGAAAATTAAAAGTCTCCGTCAGGCAAATTGAGGGGAAGTTCAATATATTCACATCTTCGACCAGCATCCTCCTCAGCTAGCTTTCATTCTTCATCGACCATCACGATAATACGCTCAGTGACAGCCTAATCTCTTCACCAGCTACAGTTCCACTAGCGCCGAAAGGCTTCCCTTGGAACCGCTAATCTTACATCAGACCATTCCTCCACTTCCTGCACCCCACTCCAACGCCAGCACTCTCCCCTTCCATACTCCTCCTTAGCTCCTCCCAGTCTTTCAATCTCCCAGCCATGCTATCCGCCAAAGACCGCCTCGTCCAATTCTACGACGCCCGCGCCGAAACCTACGACACCGAAGACCCCGCCTTCCACAACCGCCTTGCCGCCGACTTCGTCGCCTGGGCAGCATCCTACCTACCCCCCTCCCTCGTCCCCGCCGAAGACGCCGCTCCACCACCAACGCCACCTCCTTTCTCCCCTTACGCTCCCGGTACCCTCCGTCATCTAGACCTATGCTGCGGCACCGGTCTCGTAACGTTCGCATCCCTAGCGCGCTTCGGTACGAACGCTACGATCCACGGCGTCGATTTCTCACCGTTATCACTCGACGTAGCGCGCGCGAAGTGTCCCAGCCGCACATCTACAGTACACTTCCACTGCGCGGATGTTTCGGAGGGTGTTGCGAAGGAATTAGACGCCGAATTCGGCGTCCACGAGTTCGATTTGATAACGTGCTGTTCGGTTTTGCTTTGCTCCCGTTGAAAAACAGGGAAGATAGGACGTGGATGGTAGAACAATGGTACGAGCGACTCGCACCGGAGGGAGTATTAATTTTTGACGTTCCAGCTCCCGGAACGCGGTGTTTCACAGCCGAAATGCACAACGCTTTACGCGAGCACTGCGGCTTCGACGGCGATGATCCGAGGGTTGGATCGTCGACGAGGGGAGTGTTGAGGATTACTGGTCGACAGCGGCTTCGATGAAGATTTCTGTTACGTATTTGAGAGCGAGACGTATAAGAAGGTCGAAGTGGAACTTAGCGGATTGGAGGAGATGTGGGACCGGATGTCGTTATCCCGTACTTCGCGGGTGGTATTGAAGGTGTCGATGAAGGGAGGATAGCGAAGGCAAAGGAGAACTTTGTAGAGCGGTTGAAGAAGTTGGAAAAGGATGGGAAGGTTGTGGATGAGTATAGGTTACTGATTGCTGTCGGACGGAAGAAGGCGGAAGACGATGAGGATAACATGCTGGAGTGAATGGGCGTGGGTTGTAATTATTCTTTATTTTGGAGCGAGCTAGTTGCGATTGCGAAGGTTGCACGTTATATAGAAGGGTCATCGGCAGCATTTTTCTAATAGAAGGAAGAATGGCGCTGATGACAGGGAAATCGTACATAATGAAGGTATTATTTTCTGCGTAAAGACCAAAAATTCGGGAGCGTTGAACCACCTTTCTATCGAGAGAGAAAAGGATCATTGAAACCAGTTCGATGCGCTGATTCTCATGATACTGACGCCCTAAGTGAGTAATGGTATGCTGGGGGTGCACTCGACGCAACAATTGTCCATCTCGTTGCTCCTAAAAATTAGACGGAATATCGCAAATTAAAAAGATTCACTCACAGCAAATCTTAAAAACGAAAGAAAAACTATAAAATGTTGAACAAGAGACGGAGAAGCGATCAATGGGATTGAGATTGGCTCGCGGGGTGCTAGGTTGGGACTACCCAGGTGATGAATCTCAATTATCGACGATTTTCGGAACCTGCAACCTTGAGATTAAAGTGATAAACGAACAATGCTGTTCTAGGCGATTTACAAGTTACCTCTCCTGATAAAACAAGGCTATTATTCGAATCGCCTTATTGTGCTGAAGAGTTCTTGCACATGTCTAGCTCTTGCAAGGGTACTTGGGACGACCTTCTGAAGGTGTCTGCTCCCCATATCAGACCCCAACCTCTTATAGTGGCGAGTTTTAGCATGGCTACTTAAGTATATATGGCAGCTCAAAACTTATTACTGAGCCATAAAACATATATGTTTCGAAGGCCCACACCTCAGCGCATTGGATAATATACGTAACTGCTTTATAGCAGGTGGGTTGAGGATACCATGAACTTGACCAGCGAGGAAATTGGTGGTTAGATTGCCGGGTTGACGAGCAAATGTGAAATCATGAGTTTTGGTATACCAAACCATATCCGCCACAAAAACTAATAGCAGGATCGGGGTCAGGGCAATGAGCTCCATCCAATTCTACAGTTTTTACTTGAAAGTGGAGGTACTTAAGGACACCCGATGTGACTTATTTCAGGAATGGGTTCGTCTAGTGCTGCAGTTGGCTAAGGAAACGAATAAGGACTAAAACTATGGCGGACCAACCACCACTTCAAGATAAAATTAAGTGAGATTTGAACCGAGTTCCGAGTTCCGAGAGCTGTATCGCATCCCATAGTCTATATTTTATAACTAAGGTGGTTGGGGGGGTATCAAATTTGACCTCTTCAAAACAGTGTGTCAATCTGCGCGCGAACCTGCGCAGGCGTAACATTGGGAGTTGGGGATGACCAAACCATCACTCCATGGCAAATTGGAGTCATATTTCAATCGAGCTGCCCGAGTTTCATCGATTTTATAGTTGTTATCTCATAGCAAAGGTAGCTGGGAGGCATCTAGTTTAGTATGTTTTAAGCGTGTTCGCGAACTACGGGCGTACGTCTGCTCAGAGATAACGTTCATAGTTGAGGTGGATGCAAACATCACAAAGCGTTAAATCAAGTTTGATTCCGTCTGAGGCCCTTGAGTTGCATCTTCTTCTATAGTTCTATTCCATAATGGAGGTAGTTGAGTGGCACCAATTCCATCCTGTTCGAAAAGCCCGTCGTCAACCGTGGGAGTTGACCCGCTACAGCCTGACAGCAAGAAGCAGGGCAGACCGAAGCACCTTTTACGGGCAAACGAGTTACAATACCAGACCGACCTCCCTAAGCCATTCACGAAATGAAAGATTTTTGCATTTCAGGGTGGGTTGAGATATATTCAGTTCAGTCGGTCCAAAAACTCGTACGTTATCCTCGGGGTCTACTCGCTAAACTATAACCCTCAAACTAAGGCAGACCAAAGCACCCGTTCACAACAAAAGAATACAAGACTTGATCGGTCTCTGTGAATCATTTCAGAAAATAAAATTTTTATTGTATACTAGGATAGGTCGAGATGCTTAAGTCAATCTTGCCAAATTCCCGTTCGTCAACCACGAGGTCTGGCTGGTTAACCCCATAATATCGAGATGAGTTGGACCAAAGCATCTCCTCGCGGTAAACGGACTCAAACTCGATCGCCTCACTGAAGTATTTTAGAAAATGAAGTTATATCCCACATCGGAGTGGTTGGGAAGCATTGAGTTTAACAGGTGTCAAAAAAACCTGTTCCTCAATCTGAGAACCCGCTGGTGAAGGTATGCCCTGAATCGAGGGAGACCGAAGTACCTCTTTACAGTATATGAACTACAACACGCGATCGGGCCAACTGAGCCATTCTCAAAAATGGCGTTTTTTATGGAATATGAAGGTGGGTTGAGATGCCTCAAGTTCAACCTGTTGAAAAAACGAGGGCCACGCCGGCGAGCGAGTCACTCCCATCCTATATCAAGACTCGAGGCAGCCCAGCCCACCTCTACACAAAAACTAACTGCAAAACTCGATCGAGCCCGCTGACCCATTCTGGAAATATAATTTTCATAGAATATAAAGATATTTTCGGATTCTCGAATCATAATCCCTCCAAACATCCCCTTTTGTGGCACATCACCATCCGCTAACGGCAGATAAATACGAACCGCAGCTTCCACCTAAACCGCAACTAGTCAAGCGCGGATACTAGGATCTACAAATGATAATATTACGAGACATTGTTTCTGTCCCGTTAATTTGTTCTTCTCATAATCTGCTCAGGGGCCTTGCAGAGGAAGGTCTGTTTCCTCGAGTTTTCGATCCGAGAGAATCAATGGGTGAAGTGTTTCTCAGAAAACCAAACAAACTGCGGATAAACATCGGAATACAGTACTGTGAATCTGAAGATCAATAAAAGCTAAACGAATATAATGTCAGGATAGACCTGCTGTTTTCAACAAAACCTTCTACTTGTGACCAATATTTCCCGGCTCTGTTATTTGCTTGTGGGGTGACTTCCGCTCGATTCTGTCAATCTCGGGCAGAATGAAACAAAAACGTGCGCACCTCGTGGGGGAATTTATCCATGACGATTTTTCTTTAGGTCCCGACTCCCCCCTTTTTATCCGGTCTCTTTTAATGAAACGCTGAGTACGGAAAATGATAAACACTTGATATATCTATAGTTCATGAAAAAGAAGTGTTGATCTTCGGCTGGGACGCGTACTAGCAATACCGTAGAAACCGGCTACTAAGTATATATATATCAAGAAGTATTATAAGTATTTGGGAGATACTAATTATATACTTATTGGCCAGATATATTATTCAGTAGTACAGTCTGATAGTACCTTAACCCTAGCCCTAAGTTTATATAAATCTTTATTAAGATATACTATTATTAACGTATTGACAATGTTTTAAAAACTCTCTCTTTGTTTTTTTAAAAAAAAAAAATCATATATAAAAAAAAAAATTTACGTCTTATTCGCGAGACTTGATGAGTTTTGCCAAATCGCTCAATATGCATCCTTATTGCCCAGTACAGGAGTGTGACAAAAGTCTGGTGGTGGGGGTCACCTTGAGCATTTGGATTGCACCATCTTTAAAATTACTCGATTCAACGACGAGCCAGCAACGATACACGCACTTCGCAGTATAATAAATGTGATGCCCCACACTACCAAACTTTTGTCTACCCCCCTGTGCATACTTGTTCAAGGCCAGTTTCTACGGTATGGGAGGTTCCGTGTTCATGGTCCACCTACTACCCGGTCACGGACTCGCTTATGTGATACGCTCATCGTAAGAAAAACAAGGCTTGTACGACTCTTTGGTGCCTTTACAGCCTTATTAGCATTAGTTCCATTACCTCGAATACCATAACCGGTATGAATTCTTGCCGGAAGGGTTTTACAACCCAGAAAGGCGGAAATATAAGCGTTTATAGTAGTTAGGCGGCTTCAGCCTTCAGAACATGCTTGTTACTGGGAGCCACGTAAGGAGAAACAAGTCGTGGCGCGGATATCGAAAGAATAATAGATGTGATATTCACCAAACTTTTTGCTACTGATTATCATGAAACAAGAGAAAGAACCCCTTTCATCGCTAAAAGACACCAAACTGACAAAACTCCTGTGCAATTGAAAAACTTGCAACAAAAGAACGCGAAAAAGGAATCAAGGGAAAACAAACCTCTTGATTCCGTGCAAGAAAACATCGATCAAAAAAAGCAAGGAAAAAAACAAAACAAGAACAGAAAGCGATTGTTATCGCGGTGAACTCGAGAAATCCCTCGAATTCTTCGAAAAATCGCTCACGGTAGCGCTCGTCGTAATAGTGCTAGTCCGCGTAACGTTAACATTCACGTCGTTCGGCTGCACCACGACCCTCGCCGCGCGAACCGAATTCATCGGACTGATCCGCTTAGCCTTCTCCAGCGCCTCGCTCTCCTCATGCTCGTATCTCGCTCCTCTTCACGCTCTCGCGATCATAACGTCCCTCATCCAGTTCGAGTGCATCCTCGCTTCGTGCAATACCTCCGGAACGCTAACTTCCTTCCTATTACTTCGTTCTGGGGGATCGATGAAGGTTTGGCTTTCGCTTCGACTATGGCGCGGAGGACGGGTAGGCAGCCGGCGATGACGGCGAATGTTTGCTCGAGGATGTTTAACATGAAAAGTTTTATTTGCGGGATTTCCCCGATTTGATAGCCGACTTCAAGACGATCGCGCAGGCGATGCTGAGGAAGCCGACGAAGAATGTTACGCCGAGGCCGATTTTTATTCGACCTGGGACGTGGAGAGTGCGGAGGAGGGCGAAGGGAGGAGGTACACTGTATGATAAAATTATATTAGTATTTGTTGAACATATAAAGTTATATCTCTTATATATCATGTTTTAAGGGCGAATCATGGGAGGGGAGGAGTAATTCTTACCTATACGTCCGTAAAGCAATGCCACACAAACACCGCGGGCGTATACCAGCAAAATTAGCGTAGGAACAAAACTTCTCCGGATCCGGACTCCAATTCGACGAAATCGGTCGGCACATCGACAGCGTCGCGATAAAGTAAAACAACCATCCGCCAAAACAATCACATCAACAGCCCACAAACACCGCCTTAACCACCTCCAATCGCCGTATGTCGAGTCGCCTACTCCCGGGTGCGGGAACGATTCGTGTAGAACAGCAGCAAGCTGCATTTAACGGCGTACATGCAGTTCAAATACGTCATGTTTTCGATCCACCAGACTTTATTAGCCCACTGCCTGTCGGGCCACGGCACGTTGTCGGCCCAAACGTCGTCGAAGAAGATCGTTTGGAGATGACGATGTCGAGGCAGCCTTGCTCGAGGAAGGATAGCCAGGCGAAGAGGACGAGGAGGTCGGCGATGCATCCTTTGCGGAGGGGGCGGATCTCGGTCGGCCAGCGGATATATAATCGCAGTACGACGAGGAGAAGGTTATCACGAGCATAGACCACTCGAAAGCCTATTTTATATTTGATATACATTAGTAAGATCGTGATATCTGAGACTGAGAGACATTCGGTGCAGGAGAAAAAACGAGGCTGAGGTAAAAATACTTACGAGCATCTGATAGCTCTGTAACGCATGGCCGATGACCGTCCAAACGTCAGGAAACAAGCTTCGACGAAATCATGAAGAATAGTTTTTCCGAAAGTGTCGTTGTTGTCGTTTTGTTTCTTATTCGTTCGTGGGACGTCGGCCAAATCTTATATAACGGTCAACTATAATAATGACGGGGGACAAGAACGGGAAAAATTTCCAAGAAAGAAAATTAAAAAAAAAAAAAAAGTGGGGGAGGGAAAACGAATAAATATAAAGAAGGGGGGGGGGGTTGAACGACCTTATTGGGGTTAAAATATCGCCCCGGAGCCTTACTTCATTGAACGAAAAGAACTTGACTCGTGTGAGCACAGGTGCCACTCACGGACCTCGCTTTATTGCGATCGTGTTACCAAGTACTTGTTTTTTATTTTATTTTATTTTTATTTTATTTTTATTTTTATTTTATTTTTATTTTTATTTTATTTTTATTTATTTTTATTTTTTATTTTTATTTTTATTTTTATTTTTATTTTATTTTTTTTTTCGTTCCCGGAAGTGTCGTTTCAGCTAGAGTAGGCGAAAATCCGGACCTCTCGCCTAAACCTATCATGGAAAATAAGTGGAAGAATCGATGAATCAAAAAGAATCAGTGATACGAGAAGCAAGAGACAGCAGTTTCCTTACCCTCGCTGCTATTGGACAGTGCTTACCGAATACGCAGGACGACCTGTGCGGGATCCACACACCGGAACGAAAGTGGCAGATAGGCCCCGCTAGTGTTAGTGGGTGGAGCCTAAATTTTGTCAGAACCATGAGGGTAATTTTTCCGGGACGGAGGTAAAGCACAGAATTTCGGAAAGGCGTAAAACCATCTCAGGGTCTACCCTTGTTGTAATGTTGGGTGGACGTTTTGTATCAAAAGAGCCCAGGAATAATAACCTCCAAGGCCGTGTCGTGTGAAACTTGACGTATGACGTTGAAAAACGTGGAACCTTCGTCGACACGATGCCAAAAGTGGAGCACGTGTGTTCTGTATTATTCGAGCCTTCTTCGCATCCGCAAGCTAGATTGCGAGCGAACCGGCGGAATCATTCATCTGTCTCTCGATTCATCGAAAAGGAAGTGAAACCCCTTTATGCAATAGGCGGCGAGTGTGGGAATTACAATTCGCTTCAGCCCGTTGCTTCGAGAGTGTCGAACGTCGAAAACTGCCGGGCGGAGCTCGGGAAGGCTCTATCGAATATGGACACCTCTGTCGACATGTCTTGCCCTGGGCACGGCCCGTGACCTGTAATGAGCAAGTCAACGAGAAGTGAGTAATCTGAACCCAACATATTCACGTGTGGGGGCGTTTTATCAACCTTATCTGCGACCAATATTCTTCATGCGACAAGGACCCTTTCGGCGTCTCCGGTTGCTTGATCCTAGCGCAATTGTGCAGGAACCCGCAAATATAAGCTGTATAGAGGAACTCGACCGTTTGGCATATACTCTCCAGGGTACTGGGCCCGCGAGTGGCTCTATGAGTGCATTGTTGTTGTAAGCTTGCTGTGCTTCGCGGAGTTCGATCCTGGAAGCATCGCGGAGGGATGGTCATTGCGGAGATAGTGGAAAATCAAGAAACTATCAGTGAAATACTAAATTAATCAATTTGTTTTAAACCGTTTAAGTCTTCTAGGAAGCACTGCTTATTAGACAAATATTGAATATTTATTTATTTATTTATTATAAAAAAAAAAAAAAAAAACACCCATACGCACTCACGAAGATAAGAATTTCGCATCTTGTAAAATAACGCGACCTTTCCAATTGTCAGCACCAAATTCAGACTCTTATGTAAATTTTAGGCTACCGCTAAAGGAATATTAACGCACTGTCCGGCAATTTACCCGCCTTTTTCAAAGCTTTGATTATTTCGACAGTTCCCGATATGAAGGTGGTATTAAAATACGCGCGCGCTGGTGGCGTTCTACGGGCACAGAGACGATACCCCCCAGCCGCCGGATAATCTCACCGCTACGCTTCCAAGGATCAAACGAGAAGGAAGCAACGAACGGAGCTGCGAGGAGATCGTGGAGGAAGTAAGCGCCGAAGTACCCGAAGTGGGCCCTTCGCTAGAGCAAGTTGGAAAGGAACGTCAGACCCGGACCAAGCGGAGGTCAACAGCAAGAAGTCCGACAGGAAAAAGAAGGATCACAAGCAGCAAATCCGATAAGAACAAGGAAGAAGACGGAGACGAAAAGCTTACCCAGGAAGCAAAGGCAATTTCCATTCTAATTGTTGACTTGATTTCTGTACAGTGCTCGGTACTCGGCGACTGACCTTCCTCCCCCGTTCTCCCTCTCTCTAGAAATATCATTATGTGCTTAATTGCGGTTATCCTCATCACAGGGTGGCTATTGACAGCGGCAGTATTTGCCTTATGGCTCGTCGGTGTTTTCTAGCAAAGTCTTCTAATGGACTATAAGGGTGGTGAAGGAGAGATTGTCTTTTTCTGTGGAGGAATTCTCCTGGCCACGCTGCTCATGATATCCATCTGTTTACTGACCGACAAAGGTTCACCGTCCGGTATTCGATAGGATTTGCTTGCATCACGCGGTTGGCGATCGTAGCTGTTCCTGCAGCTTCTTCTTACCTTACCGCAGTTGCTGCAAAAGCTATTGGAAAAGAAATCAATAAACCGGTAGGCGTCAAAGTATCTTGGAGCTGTTGAGCTATTAGTTTAGACAGGAACGGGGTTAACTCACTGGTGTCGGGAGTCGTTATATCCTTTCCGTCCCCATAATCCCTCTCACGAAGACCACCACCTCGACGTACACTGCTTCGCACACTTCCTTAGCACCTGACCTCCAACGCCGCGAGATATCCGAGCCGCCTGACATCCTTACACCCACGACCCTGACAGTTGTTAGCACGTCTGCCCTTCTGTCGAGCAAGTGCAAGCGCTCTGGTCTATGAAGGCGTCCACGCCGAAATACGTTGGAGAATCGCTACGTCGAAAACGCAGAGGAACTACATCGAGAGCAGCATTTTTCGCGAGCATAACGTCGGTAGCAAAGACCTGTGCAACGAGATCATGTTCACGAAGTACTATACCGGCACCAACACGAGGAGTATCGAAGCCGTCGGCGATCCTCTCGTCGAGCTCAGGGAAGAGGACCAGGAGGACACACACCCGTTGGTGAGCGGACTCCGACTAGCATAAGTTTACTTAAGGGAATGTCGGATGCGGCGGGTTCCGAGAGAGAAATATACGCTTCGGATGGGGATGCGATCTCTCAAGTCTTCCTGCGCCTGGACGACGTAGCCTCACGAGTCGAATCCTGCCTCAATTCTAGGAAACGGGACGAGCTGTTTGCGCGGCAATTGGATGACATAACGAAAAGATTATACGACCTCGAGCAACGGGAAAAGATCCTTGTAGCGAGGCTCCTAATATTTGGGTTCAATTGCAGGATTGGGTTTTCGGGAGTCAGCGGGTAAAGGAGACGCTCCGATATGAAATTCAGGTATTGAAGCAAAGATTGAGAATTATAAGCTGAAGGAGACGTTCGAGGGTACAGAACAGGTGTAATCGTAATGGTATCCCGCTGCTACTTACACGATGGGACCACTCTTGACTTAAATTACCCTAACGTAATTGTTCTTAACTCTCGTTGATTGCTGCTCTTGCGTATTGCTTTCCTACAATGTCTATGACATTGGCTTTCTTCGATTTAGCTTAATTCTCGAAGGGCCTTCAGTCCTTTACTAGACCAGATCATAAATCGTGGACAGCTGGAGTTTTCACTTTGCATACCTTAAAATCATCCAGGCTATACAGGATAACCGTAGCACTGCCTCTCGCAAACCCTTTCGAGCATCCTGAAAGAATCCTCCCTCACTGTGATCATTTCAGTTGCTAGTTTCTTGATGGAGCTTGGATCTAGAGAGGATTGGCTTTTTTGACACCTTCCGACTCCGGGCGTTGTGGAAATTTGGTGCTTGCACAGACGGCCTGCTAAGAGTGAAGAATATCTATTGTGCTTCTGCCTCATCTTGAGGAAATCTTGCGGGCGCTCCGGATAGAGAGCACTAAGTTCTCGGAGCCGCGAAAGAGATGAGGATGTTCCGGGGCCTTCTCGGGTATCCTCCCTAGTTGGGTTGGATGGTGGTATGCTCGGTAGAAATCGTATTTCGCTGTTTCTCTGAACGTTGGCTGGAACACTCATAACTCTTCACACGATATGGTGGTAGCGGCTCGCCCGGATCGACAAAATTTTAGAACTTCTCATAAACCTGGTTCTTCTCAAGTTGAAAAGTGTTGGTCAGATTGCCATCGTCGACCGTAGTCGTACCAAAGTAGGAACGGAAGTCGCTAGTTTTAGAACTGTCGATCGGATGGATTCTCGTAAGCCGCGCCGTCCCATAACTTCCCATTAGGCGCCCTGTTCCTATATTTACTGTTTTTACGGATGGCTTATGGACTGATGAAATGAATCCGCTCACGGGCTTCAACTTTATGTTCAGTCGAATCTAAAATTTAGGCAATACCTTTCTACGAGGAATATATATCCTCAAAGCATCTCCAAACTCTACGATTTAGGTTGGACCAGAAAAAAGATTCTAGAACGATACTGGGTTTTCGAAGCCTAGTTCCTTGTCTAACAAATTCGTTGCGATAAACCTTAAGGATACATCCGATCGCCTTAACAGAAGGTCGGGATATACCTGGTTAAAAGTGTGACTGTCAATGCACTGGGCGGAGCCGAATCGAAACAAAGCCTTGAGCGTCTTTTCAGGCATGAAACAAACTGCGCCGCATCTCCAGCGGAGTATGTTCTATCACTATAAGTAGGAGGTCAATGCCGAATCGGTTTGTATTATAAACATGAAAAATGCGGGTTTAGCCGGAATGCAGTGGTTGAATCTTACCCGGAAGTTCGCATATATGGATTCCTCAATGCTTTCCCTGGCCACGTTGTTGAAAGATGATACAGTACGTGTTAGGTTGATCTCATATCGCATACTTGACAGAATGAAAACGAATTATAGCCACAGTAATGATGTGAGAACCGAAGTATATAATTACTGCAATTCCGCCGAGTTCCTTTGTTTTACAATCGTAGCCTGCTGAGAACGAGACACCCCCGAGTAATCAACGAGAACCAGAGAAAGTATCCAGGTAGCTGGGATAAAGCGGTCGGTTTCAAAATACACCGGATTATTAGACATAAATCTTGTCGGGAGCTCCCGTCTTGTACCTTTGCGGATCTCTGCGAAAGAGTCTGACCCTAGACTGTCGACTCCCCCTATGCCAACAGCCATGCACACCTTTTTTCCTTACGTTGTCCGCTACAGATTTTCCATGTTCCTCATTCTAGGACTTTCATTTAGGACCTCTGCAGTAGCCCTGAGCAAACTATGATCGTCACGACACAGCCGTTTCGTCTTCTGCCGTATACGACCGCACACCCGACACAATTCTGCCTCAGCTTCGAGCTCGAGAAGCCACGTGCCGATGTTCCACCGATCCTCCAGTGCAACGAGACCCCAAAGTAAGGAGAGTTCTGCGTGGCGGATGGAGGAGCATGTCACTGCGAACCCTCGAGAAAGGATCCTACCAAGTACATCGTGGTCGGATGTCGCAGGGACAAGAACGGGCAAGAGGCCAACGAATGGATTCAGAAGGAACGGTACAATAAGAGCAGTTGACCCTCGAAACCGATTGGAACGGGTACTGCAGAAGCCCGTTCGGGGGTAACTGCAGGTGCGAGAAAATTGAGGGCGCGGAGGGAACAGCGGACCCCCTCCTAGCAATACTAGCGACCGCGTGCTTGCTAAAGCCCGCGTCGAAAAAAAACCCTCAGCGCAAGAAGTCCGCTAAGGCTAAAAACATCTACAACGACAAGAATAATAATCCAGTTTTCGAGGCTGCGGTCGCTTCGAGCATTGCGACAACCAGGGCTCTGGACCCTGCGAAACATCATTCACCTGACCTTCGACGACCGGTCCTCCTCACTGGGAAACTACGGTGGATCGACATCAGTTCCAAATACGGGAGCTTGCTCACAGGGCGGGGGAATACCCTCATCGTCTGGTCACCGCTGCTCTGAAGCGACCTGGGCTTCTCGCGGATACCGCTCTCTCATCCCACAACGGCGGAAATCCTCCCAAACATCCGTCGTTCATCCGAAGTACGGTGACTATGATAGATTGGACGATCTTGTGGATACCGCCGTAGACAGGTCGCGGAACAATTGAAAATTGGTATCGCAGCTATACGCAGTCCGTCCTCTGTACGGATCAAAACCAAAGCAATTTCTTTTGTATAATAGTTACATTATTGTTAGTATATAGCACTTAATGATCTACCCCAGCATAAGCACGGCATACTGAGTGTTGACTGCCAATCATATTCTTCGAAGTCTGAGGCGCTTGCTGTTAACATCGAATGCATATTGTCGCCCTGAGTTTACTGATCCTGCGTGGGAGAATGTATTAAATTTTATTATTACCTGAGGAGCTCAAGGCATTATATTTCTTCCACAGCTCAATATAAATATGAACAGCTCTATCTATAACCCTCAAGTCCTTAATGCCGTTCCAGTATATCATGTTGTACAGGGCCCAATCCGGCGTGTGAAGCTCCTCCCGCGTGTAATGCCCTGGACATATTTCTTCGTAGTCGAAGCGTAAAATCCCCTTCTGCTTAGGATTCTGAATATTCCGTCGAATATGTCCATGATACTAACATGGGAGCCGGAACCGTGTATTTCCTCCCACGCCAGTTGAAGACGTGCAGCACGGCGAACTGACCGGTGGAGAGACTGCTGGTCCGGCGCGAATTGAGTCTCATGAGCGGTTTCCATTTCCAACTGCCTTTGTGGCCGTTCAGTGGTGGTATTTTATTATGATTTCGCTGTGCTTGACGCGGCAGATGCGTCTACATCTGGGCCCATCCAGTTAAATTTGTAGCGGACCACATTGAAGCGGATGTTTATACAGTGGTGGCCTTCGCGAGCGCGATTGCGTGCTGAAGTCTTGTTGTTTCCTTTCCCTCGGAAAGAGACGAAGAACGTGGATTGCAAAGAAGTAGGATCGGCTTCTCGCTTCTGACGAGAGAAGCTCGTTGAAGGTGCGCGACACTAGCTGTATGTATTTGCAATCCCAGAACGGTAAGAAGTCGAAAATTTCGAGCAGGACATCGCTCGGGAGTGCTCGATACTTAGCATACTTTTGTCGCTAGGCGGACGGTGTTTTGCTTTTTTTTTTTCTCTCTTTTGATTAAATGCTCCCGGGGTAAGTAGTTTCAAGACGTAGCTCTGTATTACTAGAAAAACCATGTAACTTATTGTAGATGCTGTTCGTCAAGATGAGCTTCTGTACCCTCGTAAGAGGAGGAGAAGATGGATAAGCAAAAGAAGACCAAACCTCCAGCACCTTTTATCAAAACTCTTGGACTGATCGTCCTGACCAAGAAAAGAAAAAGCAAAAACAATTCTAAACTCCCGGCTGTGTAATGTTTATAAGAGAGCTCTATCGCCAAAGGATGAACCAATATCCCAAAGAACAAAACAGAGCAAAAAAAAAGAAGAAAAAAAGATTCCAATCGGGTACAAAATGGTTCTCCTTCTGTAAGAGGGAGAAAAGCAAAAAGAGTTCGCAAACCATCCCCAAATATATCCAATGCGATTAAAATATAATTAGGCGGCAGAAGACGCTGGTCGTTCCGAAGGAGCGTCATCCTGCTGCTCCTAAACACCAAAGTCGCCTCCATCAAGCTACTTCTGCAACCATCGCTATCCGTCTCGTCGAGTTTTCGGCTGCTGCATCACCGCCTCCAACCGCTTCCGCAGCATCCGCGCTATTGCTCCTGTCGATTTCGAGCTCCTCCCCCGTAATAACTCCGGAACTACTCTCAACCACCGCACCACGCACCCTTCTCCGGTAACGCCTCGCCCCCTACTACCGCCGGCTGCCGTAGCCCTCTCACCAGTAGCGCTACCGCTCGCAACCGCACGCTCCGTCCCGACGTCATTCCCAGTAGTACTACCCCTCCCTCCACCACCTTCAGCCATACTCTCAATCCTCCTACTCCTCCTCCTGTAGCAGTATTCGCCCACTACTCGTTGTCGGCCTCGAAACCGTACTCCTCCCCCTATCCTGAACCTCGCCCGCTGCAACATCCGGCTCATTCCCCTCGCAACCGGATACGTCTCCCTGAGTTGCTCCGCCCTCCTCGCATAATTATCCCACTCATGCTCCGGATTACCAACATCCTGCGGCATCCTCCTCACATCCCAAACCGATCAAACTCATAAGCCGGATTATCAGGATTAAGCTCCGACTCCGGATTTCTGGGGTTGCGGGGATTACGGGGGTTATTACTGGCGGATGGGTGGTTGGCGGATGCTTCGTTGTTGTGGAGGTTTAAAGGGTCGGCGTTGTCGGCGGTGGTTACGACGCGACCGGGAGGTTGTCGAAGGGTTGTAGCCGGGCGGTCGGAAGCGTTTGGGTAGTTTTTCCCACCAGGAGGGTTTTCCGAGGGATGTGCGGTGTTTGTGCCAGAAACGGAGGATGACGCCGACGGCGATGAGGGCTGCGACGGTTGCGAAGGCTATGGCCATGGACTCTGAAGTCATCGCGAAGGAGAAGTCAGCCACTGGAGAAGAGGCTGGGAAGAAGAAATTTGCGGGAGGGGCGTTACTATATCCCCCTTTCGCTTCTCGGGGTCGCCGCTCCGTTGGCTCTGGATACGAGAGCGCGCACCGCTTCGGGAGCTTGAGGGACTCATGGCGGTGGGGCGTGACGCGAAAGAAAGAGGTACAGTTTCCGGTCAGGTCGGTAGAACCGTGAAAACGGAAGAAAACCGGGAAAAGGAAGAAACACAGATGATATATATCTACAGTAGCAAAAAAATTGGCACTAGTATTGGAACAATACCACCCGATGGCGACGAACAGCTTCTGCTCAGGCTATGGAGAAAATGGGCTTGATAGCAAGTATGATGGAATGAGTTGAGAACTACAAGATATAAAGACGATGAAAGAAGGGTAAAAGAGGATATGAGGGTGTTGTTTATGGCCCTTTCGGTGAGGAAGGTACTACCTGGGATTGCCATATCTTATTATTTTTGAAGCAAAATACGAAAGTGGTAGTTGACGACGACGATTTCGTGTAAAAAGAAGAAAGAGAAAAAAAAAGTCGGAAGAGAGAGAGGGAAAAAAAAAGGAAAACATCTGCCCGAAAGGACCCTCTATCATTTCTTCCAAATGTGCTACTTCAAGTCCCCGAGAACACCTTCTCCCTCTTTCCCTTCCTCAAGACCACCAATCTCTAACCTCACTGCAGAGACCGTCGCCTAGCACAAACACACCTTCGCTGCAGACTCCTGCGCGGCCAGAGTTTCTTTACGAGAAGCCACTGCTCCGCTCTCTCGTCCCAAGGCCGTCTGGCAGTGCGTCTCTACATCCAATCGCCGTTCAAGAAGGTCACCTTCAAAGACCGCGAGGGCAAAACCTCCACCCACCGTCAAGCCATAGCCAGTCTCTGATCGCCACGATGAACACCAGCGACTGTAAAATACTCCCTCTTTACCCCTTCCCCCTCTCTCCCTGCTCTGCTTCTTTCTATTTCTTCGCAGGAAATTTACTAACATCCCCCTCTTTCTTACAGTAGAAATCATCTTCCTAATATCCCCTTCATCCTCATCGTCCTAATATCCTCCTCGCCACCGCATTCCCAAGCCTCCTCTGCGGCTGCTTCCGAAAGTACGGCGATACCTGCTGGAGCGGCATCCAACGCCGCCGTCACAAGCGTACGAACCCCGGAGATGCGGCGATGATGGAACAAGAACAAGACCTCGAAAGCGGCGGACCTCCTACCTTGACGGCACGGGTTGGGAATAAGAACGTTGGAAGGGATACCGCTACCGGAAATACAAAGAAGAAGAGGTTGGAAGGATACTGCTACTGCGAGTATGGATAAGGCGAACATGAAGACCGTGGGTAAAGTGGAAAGTACATGGAAGGTCGTTGCGGGGTTGGAGAGTATGGATTTGGCGGAGGAAGTGAAGTCGCTGCTGCAGGCGAGGAGGAAGGAGGAGGTGCGTCGCCATGTTCTTTGGATATTGCGGACCTTTCGATGAAGACGAGGAGGATGATGAGGGTGGAGACGTGCGAGGACGAGAAGATTTCGGCGGAGTTGGAGGAATGATACACATTGGAGCGTGTTTTTTTTTTTTTTTTCCGAGTATGAGACTTTGGAGTTGGTCTACATGAAAACAGGGTATGGCATGATGGGAGTATCGCTGGTTTTCTCCCTTTTTTATGAAACGGTTATGTATTATTGCACTTGTTACGAAGTTTGTCGGTTTCTTCGTCTTTTTTTGTAAACTGGATTGATCCTACATCGCTAGAGAACAATTTTTGCCGGCAGATTTTGTTTTTTAGAGCAATCGATGACCAGGTGATAGACGGAGTTAATAGCAGTATCAGATGTGACTTCGGCAGTATCTTGCCAAAACGGAAGTATACCTTATGAAGTGTTAACGTCGACTTTCGATCTCATCTAGACGTGGAGTTAAACTGCTCGAGATTCTATATAATAGCTGAAGGTCCGCTATACAGCCATGAAACATGCTTCCGACGAGTACAATATTCTTAATGCCATTCCCCCTTGCGATACCTTCTACATCCCCTTTTTGTATTATTATTCCTAATGTTCCGTATTTCTCTTACCATATATCCGTATAATCCCTTTAAAAAAAAAAAAATCCTAAAAGAAAAACGAGCAAGACATTCCATATACCCAATAAATCTCCTCATATCCCGTTTCGTGTTATATATTCTCCAACAGCTTCCTCATCTGCTCGTTCCTGCTCTTCCTCTGCGAAAACGTTCCGCAGCAATTACACCTCGTCACAAACTCAAACCCACCAGGCAAAGGCACACAACAAGCCCCCACGCCCGCGCAAACATAATCCCCCTCTCCACGCCCGCCTGCGGCTTGAATATCCTCCCCATATCCTTCTCCCATCGTAATACCTATCGATCCTAACCATATTCTCCCCACCATTCCCAATATCCTTCTCGCTCCTCCCCGCTCCAAGCCTTGCAAGCTCGTCCGCTTCACCTTTCGTGGTATCCAGCAACCAATCCACCTCTACATGTGCGGAAAAGAACTCGTTGACCGTAGTATCCAATAACTCCTCCCAGAGATCCCTATGGGCGACAAGCTTCCCCTTCGAAGTGGTCCAGTCACTCGTACACCACACCCTAACGTGCCTCGTTATCCATCGAACAGATACCTCGACCTCGTAGTAATATGAGCTTTGCGAATTGGAAACCCGCGTAGTGACTGATCGCGAAAACCTGCTTCATGGCGTCTATACCCGCCGAAACTTCCGCGCGCTGAGCCGATACGGCGAAGGAATACTCCGCACATGTAAAGGTACTGGTTTGAACACGCCGCGGGAGATTTGTATATGGAGTCCTTTGCGACGAATACGCCGACGCCGGCTTTTTGCGTTTGAGGAGAGTAGAAACCGTCGGCGTTAATGGAGATGGTGGAGTTTTTGATGCGCGTTTCGATGGTTCCGGCGGGGATTAAACCGCTGGTAAATTCCCGCCGATGCCGACGCCGGAGTCGCCGAAGGATGAGAGGGAGATGATCATATCCGGACTTCTTTTGCGGAGGCATTGTTCGGAAGCGTATCCTCGACGAGAATGGTGGATACCTTCAATTAATACGCCGCCGACGACGCAGGGGACGGCGCCATGCCGTAGACGACGTACTCCACATCTCTATCTTTCTCAACGCTCGGAAACGGATTTTACACCCTTTATTGAGAGTAGCCGAGTCATCGCCCATGGCGCCGATAAAGCAGCACGCGTCCAGCGGTCTGTTCTTGTTATAACCTGGGAAGAAGACTTTACAACCCTGAACCCATCTTATGTACTCGTTCACAAGATTGCTCCTGAAAAATTATTGGAACGAACGAGAACGGCATCTGTTCGTATACCATTACATCGGCGACTACCGTTCCGGGAATGACGGGGATAAACGCGGACGTTTTGTAGGCGGCGCGGTTCTTGTGCGGTTTTTCGGAGAGGAAGAGCTTGCCGAGCCTCGTGGTGATGTTGGAAGGGATGATGTGCAGGAAGTTGTTGTGCTTTGCGTCGTCGTCGGTGTTATCGTCGAAGGCTGCTGCGCGGCTGCTGAGAGATTCTTCTTGTTGATCTTGCCCTTGAGGATGAAGGATGAGTCGATGCTGTGGTTGCCGAGAGCGCCATGGTGGGTAGATGAATGTAGTCAGAGCTACTCGTTATTGATGCTTTGGTAGTAGGCGATTTTATTATTAGAAGAATTTGTAGGTCGGCGAGCATTTTCGTCAAGAGCTCGTTTCTATAGCGAACAAAATGCGACAGGCGGATTTTTTTTTTTTTTTTTTTTTTTTCCTTAGCTATTTAATATTTGTTCTTAGCACCTGGACCTTTATCTACGTACAAAAGCAGAAACATCACAATTCTCGGAGCAAATCTACCATCAAAAGCTCTCCTTTCTTTCTTCTTCGTTTTTCAAGTTCACTTAACTCTTCTCAACTGTCATCGTTGTTTTCAAAATCCGTACGCTCGTTTCGATTTTTTTTTTTTTGCAACTCGTTCGTTTCTTCCCTGTCGTGACGAGCGACAATCCTGCCTAGGACCTTGCAACAACTCTTTGAAGTTTTGAAGGTATATAATAGATCTTTCTTGAAGATCCTCAATGCTTCCTTCGGCTTTTTGAACCACGGGTCCCAAGATTTCTGATTATCCGAGGCTCCTGATGCTCGTCCACGAGTAAAGCTGTGAAGTTCTGGTTAACACAGTTCTCCTCATCAGCGTCCTTACTGCTTGCACCCTCCCTCGGCTCCGCAGTAGACTTTAGCGTAAGTTTGTTCCAACGATGGATCAAATACCCTCGATACAAGAGAGCCGTTCTCCAACTTTCTAACAAATGAAAGTCTCACGAGAAGCTAGGCCCGGAAAACACACCCGCCACCACTCTCGTTTCCTTACCTTCGAAACCGTCCTCACCTAAACCCCCCGGTGTATACATCCAACCAGAAAAAAAAAAAAAAATGCACGGAGCGAATAGTATGTGCCCCATTTTTGCTCCTTTCTCTTTTCAATTCTGTCTTCCTTTAGTCACGACTTTCTTTGGTAATAATAATATCCCTGTCTACAGATACCCTCGCCGTCATCATCATCGTTTTCGTCGTCGTCATCTTGGCGTACCTCGTCCCGGACATGATCTCCCCCGGAATCTGGATACGGCTCTGGTGGCAGAGGTGGTGGTGGAAGACGATATTAGGCGGTGGTGGGAGGCTAGGAAGAATGCGGGTCGCGACGTGGAGACTGGTGCTGCTGTCCATCCGTTCCTCTTGTACCTGGCCAGGGTGCTGGGTTGGTTCAACAACCGCCGGCGGCGGCGGTACAGCCGTAGGGTGGAGAATGATCAGGTATATAATACGATGCTGCTTGGCTGGTGAAATTCATACGGACTTTTTTTCAACTTTTGTATAAAGAGACGCAATATATCGAAATATCCAGCGCCGCAGTTACTCTTTCTCTGTCTGAGCATCCACTGTCAAGTTAAAACTTCGAATGGAAATGGAACTGTGTCGGGGTACGGAACAAAGTTCTTCCGTGCTCCGATATATGTATAACTTCAGATATAAGTCTCTTGCACTATATGGAAACAAAAAAAAAAGAACAAAAACAAATTAAAATTCGACGGCGACCGGCTATTTTCAAAGAAACCGTCCTTTGCCTTTCTTCTAATGATTCTCAGCAATTCGGTTAATAGTTTGTCTATAACGTGTCTCTTTCGTCTCCCAGCCTTTTATCATTTCCCTTTGAGCCTGCCTTGTTTCCTATTCCCTTGATCGCCAAAATGTCTCCTCACGCACAGGCGAAGCCTCCTCACAGTGTTGCCTATGTATGAACCACAGAACCTCATTAGATGCGTCCCGATTCCTATATTGTATTCGATATATATATATGTCGATGTATGATATATTTAACGAATAATAGTCCATGATCCAGGCGCTTTTGATTATTGGTGGTTCCTTAATCAAGAGGGAGGGGGATTTGGGTATTACTAAGAGGCACTGTTTCACGATTGAACGATCTAGCAACTGACCGAGGGCATCAGGAAAAACAAGATTGATATCGCGACCACAAACTCTGGAGGATGTATCGTACCTTTCAGGAAAGCCCGTCAGTTGCGTGATGTCAGTACTAGAAGTAGGACGAGGAAACGAGCTAGGACTCCAAGTGCTTAGATCATGAACAAGCTATACGCTTTTTGGCGGTGCCGGTGGTGGCCGTGGTTTTTTATTTTCCTTTTTTTTTTTTTTTTTTTTTCCTTTTCTTTTTCTTGGCTGTCGCCATCGACTTCCTATAAAAATAAAAACACCATTTATAAAACCAAACACATCCGAAGGAGAAAAGGGTAGCAGGAGGACTTCCCCAATTCTTCTCCTCTATCAACCCTTCTTTCGAAACCCTCTGCTTACAAGTCATCGATCAAGCAAAATATCCCCCATCCGTACGAATTACGAACAAGCCCTAACTACAGCTATAATATATATATATATATATATATAAAGGGTAGTTCTCTCTTTTCTGTTTATCTCCTTTTTCAAAGTTCTCCAATCCTTTTTAAATAAATCTCTTCCGGCAGAAAAAACCCACCATGGCTCGCCCCCCAAAGCGCCTCCTCAGGTCCCCGACAAGCACCACAAGCACCAGCATCAACCCCCACCACCACCAACAGCAAATCCAAAAAAAGCATGCCTCCCCCAACAACCCCAAGGCCGCCTCAGCGGCAACGACAGCTACCTCGCCTGTGCCTCAAAGCTCCACCTGCAGCACGCGAGCTCCTCTCCGTCCGCAACGCCATCAAAGACGAACTCAAACGTAACAACTACGAAGAAGTCTCACCTCAGCGCGTCAGGAAACACCTCGCGGGAAAGACTAAAGATATCAACGACGATAATCTTGTGTTTTTGATCAGGAAGAGCCAGAGGGATAGCTGGAAGGCGAAGCGATGCAGGAGAAAATGCTGGCGGGTATTGAGAGGAAGGCTTCGGAGGGGAGTGTTGGGCTGGTGTTGGCGTCGAAAAGGACAGTCCGGGCGTGAACGTACTCCGGGCCCGAGTACTCCGTCTAAAGCGCCTGCGGTGGCTAAAGCCGGAGAGTGGAAGAAGAGCGGTAAGGTTAAGGCTCAGGATACCGAGGAGCCGCATACGCCTTCCAGGAACATTGTTAGGGCTATGCTCGACCACTCGCCTTCGTGCATTCTTTTTTAAAATGTCTGGATAGGAGTAAGAGTAAGTGACTACCAATATACCGTTCCTTTCCTCACATACATTTCCATCCTTTTAATTAATTTCGTTTCGCCATTCCTTATTTCTATTTTGTAATTGTCACTGCTGCTAACTTCCTTCCGGATTTTTTTTTCAAGTCACACGGAGATCATCGCTACGGAAAAGATCTAATTTAGTGGTCTTACTTACGTTGTCTGGTAGTTTCCAACTATTAACAAAAAGATTCTGTCTTCTTTTCTTTTGACGGGTTGCAACGGGTGATTCGGTGTCATGGAGCAAAGGAGTCTACTTTTTTTTTTTTTTTTTTTTTTCTTTCACACACCTTGTCATTTGTACTCGTTTTCACTTGTTTGGTACGCTTGGACTTGTTTGGAATACTTGAAGGTTGGTTTTTCTTTCTCTCTTTTTTCCTTTTGGAGATTGCTCTTGACATTAAGCACGGAGATTGATAAAGGATTCGTTCGCTGAGGATGGAGCAAACAGTCTATAGATTCACCTTGAAAGATGTATTATTAAATGAATTTTCTGTAACTCCTAGGTAAAAACTATAATTACCTCCCGCTCATCTTCAGAATGCAATGCCAGTGTCTGATCTTTTTTTCTCTATGGGCTCTGCTTCTTTATTGTTCTCCTTTATTCATCTTCATTTATTTTTATTAATTATATATATATATATATATATTTTTGAGGCTGGTAAAAAAAAAAAAAAAAAAAAAAAAAAAACGTGCATTTCTCGTCAACGCCGAAAAATGCTGCGAACAACTTCCTACACTCTACGAAACAACCAACGAGGTCAACAGCCGACTAAAGGAAAAAGAAAAAAGAAAAAAGAAAAAGAAAAATAAAGTAAAAAATAAACTACACCAAAAATAAAAGAAAACCAGTATTTAAATCCCCTGAATATAAATCATGGATCTTCCCTTATTAATCCTTTAGCTGCCCACGGCATAGCGCTCCCGTCAACGTTCCCAGCGCCTCGCCGATTTCTCCTCGCGTATAAGCGTTACGGTACAAGGAGCTCCAGGCTGAACTGAATCTCAGCGATGCGACATCAAAAGGTCAAATCTACTACAGGTCCAACTCCCCTCCGAATCTCGGCCTCCGACCTGTCCTCCATCACCTCTCGAATCCTCTCCCACCGAAACAACGCCTTCAACTCCGGCATCCGCAAGATCAAGCAAGCGCGCGCCGACGCCGAGGTTACCGCGAATCTAACGCGAAAAAGGTCGTCCTCAACAAGTTCATGACGAACCGCCAGTTGACGGAGCTTCTCGATATCGGTATCCGCAAGCTGAACAAGATCCTCAAGGCTGTTTCTGAGATGGTGGTCTTGAGGGGGATGAGGGGGTTGTTACTGTTGCGGATTGAGGAGGAAAATAGGTTCCGGCGCATTTGAGTAATGATTCTGTGGGTTTATTATTGAGAGGGCGAAAGGGTAAAGTTGCTGAGAGAGGAGAGGGTTGATGCGGAGAAGCGTAAGAGGAGGAAGCGCTGCTTAAGGAGAAGGGGGAGAAGGACGCGATGTTCCGGGCAGAGTTATGAAGTAAGTTTATACACAGCATCCCATCGACTACGGATATTATTCTAATATCTTTTCCGAAAAACAGGACTTTTTCAAGGCGCCTGGTGTTAGTTTCCGAGAAGAAGCACATGGATTGTCAAACACAGTACCCCTCGACTAACGACAACTCCATCGGCAATATTACGACTCCCACCCAAGTCAAGCGGAACATCGCTCATCCTCCTAGGACTCCCACTAAAAGGAACCACGTGCTCTGTCAACTACTCCCACCTGCCTCCCATCAGCGGGCCGATGGCGATTGGACTCAAACAGTTCTTCGTACCGGTCACTAAAGATATAGGGGAATTCTAAGATACTGTCAAATGGTGACAGAGGTTTAACATCGATCGCTTGATGGAGGATTGTTATTACGGACTTGACCCTTTCAAAACGGAATGCTTCTTTTTTCATTGGGTGTTAAAAATTCTTCATCTGGGATTCTTTTATATTGTTAAAGCAAAGGGAAAGGTTTTTTTCGTGTTCGAGTTCTTTTATATCTGTTCTATCTTAGCTAGATAGTGCAGAGAGACTCATGTTCATCAACCGGGTTTACACAAAGTTACGAAAATAAATCATGGGTTTACACAGTCTACATGCATTTTTTCAAAATTTCGAAAGTCCACAACTATCCCTACTCCCGTTCCCTGAGCTCCGCCGAAGGCATATACATGATGTTGTAATGGCGTTCCTATATGGGATTCCCCAGCGGCTTGTCCATCGATAATCTCGCTAGACTCGGAATATGGGACTTGTTCCTTGCCCTCTTTTGTTCTGCCTGTGTAATAGCACCGAAGCCTTTGGAAATCGGCTAAAATACCACCCAATTGCTCCTCGCCGAAGTCTTTCAATAATCGTAGCCCTTTAATATCGGCCAAGTCAGCGTTACTATTCTGCTGTACGAAATCTTTGATAGCACTAACGTCGGTATTCGCTATCGCGTTTTCTTTTTTTTTTTTTGGACGCGCTGTAAGAGTTTAGTCACGACTTCGCGTTTCCAGCGTGTTATTCGAGCTCTCTGAGTAGTAGAGGACCTCCATGGACATCCGTATCTCCTGGAAATCGCGCGGTACGCATTTCTCCGGTATAGCCCGAATAAGGTGAAACTCTACCGCCTTGTATAGTACAGCTTGTGCCAGCGTCGGACATGAAGGCTTCTATCTTACGGTTGCACCGAGGAGCCGTGAGGTAACCCGCCCTGGTGCGCGGATCGATTTATAACCCGAGCTTCTCCGCGTCGCTCATGGCCTCCGGCTCGACCTCCCCGCCCTTTCGTCGAACAGCCGCTTAGCTTCCACATGGAATGTTTTGTATACCGAACCACTTTTTGAGAGCGGCTACGACGGCGACAGTCCTTTCCGGTATCGAAAGCGCATCAGTATTTTTGAGCGCGTTTGATGGTGTACCGCTTCAGCCCCCTGGATAGCCCCGGTGTGAACTCGACAATCCTGATTCCGATTTCGGGTTTCGTTGCTCGGACGACGGCTTTCATGGGTTTATGGCGTCTTCGCTCAGCTTAAATCTACCTTGGAGCGGCGGTAGCTTTTCCGCTGCACATAGGGCTTGTTTTGGGTTGAGGGTGGCATCTAGCGATGGGAGGGCAGGGTTTAATGCTATTGACTTTTTTTTTTTTTTTTTTTTATTAGTTTCTTTCCAATATTAGTAACCCGGTGATGCTATTGGGCATGGCGAAGAGGCATTACTATATAGCTAAAAAGTAGCCAAAAATTCGAGATTTTATTATACATCTCAAAAAATTTTATAGTCTTAAGAAACTAAAAAAGTCTTAGGAAGAGTCTTAGATTTAGAAAATAACTTGATCTTATTAATGTTAGTATTTTTTAAGATTTGTGAGACGCGTGAGAGAGAATTTTGTTAGTTGTCTTATGAGATAGATTTTTTTTTAAGATGCTATTTATAAATTTAAATATAATATAAGGAAAATAATATATAAAAAATATAAATAATAAAAAATATATAAAAGTAACCAATTTAAAAAACTAACAAATATAAAATAATAAAAAAACTAAATTTAAAAGCTTCCTCTTATAAAATAAATTTAAAATATCACAAAATTTTTTATTTAACTTTGATCGCTGCTCCTAGCGATCTTTAGAGAGGAAACAGAGTCTTAAGCGAATGTAAAGTTCCCATAAAAAGAATACATTCGCAGAAACAAATATATAAGAGTCGTGAGACGTGTAAGAAAGTGCCTGAAATCCAAAATTTGCGATAGAAAAAAAAAAAAAAAAGGAAAAAGGCGCGGAAAAACCTGCAGCGAACATCCTGACGCTTTGGTCTGTATACAAGCTTCGATCGAGCATATTCTGTGAAATAAAACCTACTGTCGCTCAATCTCGGCTAGCGGAGCAGCCATCGCCACTCTCGTCTCCATACATTCCCGAGTTGGTATATTTTGTGAAGTTTTTGCTGCCGTGGATTAAACGAAATCTGAATACGAGTCACACTTCCACAGCAAGCTATCGAACATGGCTACCTCCTCGCCAGATTTTCGCGTCCGTGATTGGGTGAGATAACCGAACAAACAAAGGTTTTGTCAACCAAACGTTCTGCTGCTGGGAAAATTAGATCGTTTGTGATCAATGTCCCTGTCGGTCTTCATGGGAGGGAGCGTTCTCGCAATTTAGAGTTGCTCATATCATGAGCACACCATGCCAGAGAATGAGGACCTGTATAGCTGCGTCGTCCCCAGACAGATTGCTGGCGCAGATGTTAGTATAAAAATATCTAATAATGTAGGATAGGATCAACTTGTGGATTTGACTATAGAAACTAACTAGACAACTAAGGGAATATATAATGCTATATATAATAACTATAATACTATAATCTTAATATAATATATATATAGTCTCCTCGAGACGGCTCGTAGAGCCTTATCGTCGTAATCTCCTTAACATCCTAACTAAGATCTTAATATCTCTAGCTAAAGTTCCTTATTCCTTAGCTTATATAAGTATTATCTCGATACCTATAGACTTATTATACCTCTTTAGTATACCTAATAGCTAGTACTTCCCTTATCGATAATACTAGTAATCTTTATTTCTATCTTCTTATACCTATAGCCTTTATAGCGCTTATATAAGATATCTTTATAAGCGCGTTTAAATAAGTATATCCGCGATATTATCCTTCGATCTTATATATTAAGGCTTAATAGTTCCTTTTTAAACTAGTTCCTTATAAAGTATATTATATATTAATATACTTAGTTTTGCATAAGTATTTAGGGATCCTTTATAATACTAATAGTACTTAAATTTTTTATATATCTTAATACTATTAGAGCCTTAAACTTAAAGGCTCGCTATATATCCTTTAATATTTAAAGTACCTAAGAAGCTTTCTATAAAGCCTTTCCTATAACTAATATTTTTATCTTAGTACTATTAGTAGCTATAGTACGTTACTTACTTTACTTCTTAAATAATATAAAATAGCTATTCTATTAAAACGTTACTATATAGCTAGTAGTAGATTTATGATAAGCTTATATCTAGCCTATTAGCGTCTACGAGATACGTAGATCTAGTATTTTATCCTTTTCTTACGGGTATAATACGTAAGCGTATAATTAAAAAATTCTCTTTAATATCGTAGTATTTTTTTAT